>JABFPT010003900.1:0-13054 GCA_022817245.1 Nixonia krombeini
GGGAAATATTTAATTTAATATAGTTATACTTTCAAATAAAAATTTAGAATTTTCATTCTTAGTTAAAATAAATAGTTACTTACTTGCCAACGCAATAGGTAGCGGATAGTAAAGAAATTATGTGAAACTTTTTGTAAGCGAAATTGTATTTTTGTACAAAGCGAAATATTGTAGAAATGAAAAGTCTGAGAGGTTGCAAATGCGAAACTTTATTGTTCCGAGCGGGAATAAATAAATTTTACTTATATCTATCCATTTATGTACTTATTAAGTTTACTGGAAAGTTCTATCCGTGTATGTCGTTGAAAAAAAGAATACATTTTTCATACATTTAATAATATTTTTTGTACAATATAATTACTGTTGCTACTCATGACCTCTTACATAATTATTAAATGCATGAAAAATGTATTACTTTTTTCATATTCAATATAGTGTAAATGACATGACATATGTGAAAGTGAAATACAAAATACAGTTCAGTGTATTTTCAAGGATGTACCCGGGCTTACAGCATATGCAAAAAGAAATATTATGAAGGAGGAGCTAAGTAGCGCATTTTTATTACTAATTGAGCACCATATTTTAGAACATGTAAGAACCTGTGTAGAGTTAGAAGCGTCTCGAGCTTTGGGCAAAAATGCATACTTACGCAAGCAAAATTGAAGGCGTTTATTGCAATTTTATATGCACGTGGGCGTACCAAGGAACCACTTTCAGATTTGAATATTTATGGAATAATAAGTGGGGACCAACATTTTTTTCCACATCTATGAGTAGATGTGATTTTACGAGATTCTACGTTACATTGGTTTCGATAAATTTCGATAAAGTGATAAGTCTAACAAGAGATTACCCGAAACTGTGTCTTTTTATAACAACACCAAATTTGGCGTCGATGTCACTGACCAAATGGCACGAAAGTATACTGTCAAATTAGGTTCCAGAAGGTGGCCACTTCAAGTTTTTTTCAATGTTTTAGATTTAGCTGGAATAAATTGCTGTATATTGTATAAAAACACGACAGATGAAAATATATTAAGGGAAGACTTTTTGTTTCGTCTAGGTGAAGAACTTGCTTCTGAATATCAGACATTAAGGGAAAAACCACAAGAATCTAATATACCAAGTTCCTGTGACACAAATAGTGTCAAATAGGATATTGCAATAATAATAAGACCACAACTATTTACAATGTATGCAAAAAAAGTGTATGTGAAAAGTGTACACTGAGCAAAATGTACATATGTAAAGATTATGACCGATTAACTACAAACAAAAAAGCTTTGGTTAATTGATAATGTCTATAAATCTCTTTTGTATTACAATTACTACAATTCAATTTTTTTGTTTATTTTTTAAAAGTAAATAAAGACTGGAAACACCACTTTTTTTAAAGACCAGTCAGAATGACTGGTCTTGATGGAAATAGGTATACTTAAATAGCCGGTAAATCTAGTGTTAAATCGTGATTTGTGAGCAGTAGTTGCACAAATTCCCCGCAATGGACGGAAATGTCGTTTTTTCCAATTACAGTTTCCTACGGGAAATTTGGTTCATTTCATGGGGCCAGAGAGCCCCAGAGAAGGGAAAAATAGCGCAGTTTAATGTTTCAAATTTAAACATTAATCATTTGTAACGTTTTAAACATTATAGTTTCATTGCTTTAAAGATGTTAATAATCATGAAGCACGTAAATAGCTACCAACCCTCGATCAACAATGGGTGTTTGATTGCATGACATTTTGAAAATATTTAAACAAGGGTTTAACAAGGTAGTTGCCTAACCAACTACCTTTAAACAAGGTAGTGGGTTTTTACGTGGGTCATTACGTAAATATGCTTTTCAATATTCCTCCTTCAAAAAGTCCGTTTTTTGTTGAAACAATGAAGCTTTGTGTTCTGTGGCCATGTGGGAAACATGTTATCGTTGCATCGAGTGATATTTTTCTGGCAAAGTTTCCTATTTTTTTACGGTCAATCGCAGGCGGTTTCAAAGAGCTTTTTGTTTCTGTTATATCCACGCGCATTTAGGAAAATTTATATATTCTTAAGGTACAGCATATCGTTTGCGTTTCACGTGCTCTTCATGTGTTTAGAAACGGCCTATGAAACGTCAAACTTTACAACTTTAGAAGTATAACTTGCGCATTTTATGTCTAATATACAACAAAGGGGAGCACGCTAGCTCAGCATGTTACATGTATACAATTGGTTTTTGTATTTTTAATTATGTATATTTATTTTATTAAATTGTATGATTTGAAAAATATGTATAGTAAATTGAATGTGTATGCAACTCTTCTATAATGCAGTACTGTATAGCATGTCCATAAAATGCAGAGCTCCAATTTCGACAGCCATCCTATAACGTGGTACTCTTATGACATGTTTCCATACCAATACGATATGAATTAATCTGGTTTCTAATAGGTTAAATCTGAGTTTCTTGTAGCACAGCAATACATACATACATACATACATACATACATACATACGCGCGCGCGTGTGTGTGCGTGTACGTGCGCGCGCCTGCGTGTGTGTGTGTGTTTACACATATCATTTGTTTCACCATGAAGAATCCAATACAATACAATTAATTAATTTGTATTTCCATAATACAGGGTACAGCTAAACGATCACAAACTGATTTAGAATTAGAGATAGAAAATATTGGTGCTCACTTAAATGCATACACAAGTCGTGAACAAACTGTCTTTTACGCAAAATGTCTCTCGCAAGATGTTCCAAAAGCAATTGATATTCTTAGTGATATCATTCAAAATTCAAAATTTGGAGAAAATGAAATTGAGAGGGAACGTGGTGTTATATTAAGAGAAATGCAAGAAGTTGAGACAAATCTGCAAGAAGTTGTATTTGACCACTTACATGCTACAGCATACCAAGGCACTCCATTAGGAAGAACGATTCTTGGGCCTACTGAAAATATAAAATCTATTACTCGTAACGATCTCCTAAATTACGTTAAGAGTAATTATGGACCGTCAAGGTTGGTTCAAAGTTAATTTTCTATTTATCACTTAATAGTATTACAAAAAATGAAGACTTACAAGTTGTTGTTCAGTGATATTTTCAATTGTCGATTAATAATTATTTGAAACATTTACTGTCTTTCATAATTAACAGATTTGTCCTTGCTGGCGCTGGTGGTGTGGATCATGGGAAGTTGGTTGAATTAGCTGAAAAACATTTTAACAAATTTTCAGGTCCACACTACGATGAAATACCACCACTTACAACTCCATGTCGTTATACCGGCTCAGAAATACGTGTTCGTGACGACAGCATTCCATTGGCTCATGTTGCTATTGCTATAGAAGGTACGACTTGGAGTTGTGCTGGTTTTACATCTAGCTACATTAGTATTATTTGTAATTATTACAAATTTTCATTTGTTTAATGTCAGAATTCTGATACTTATCAAAAAGTATATTTATTATATTTTTTACAAAATTTCGTTTGACTTAAAAAAGACAAATGTAAATAAGTGTATGAAAGATAATGATGTTTACTAATTTATTTTAGGAGTTGGTTGGGCAGATGCAGATAATTTTCCTTTAATGGTAGCTACTACACTGATGGGCTCATGGGACCGTAGCCAGGGTGGTGGCATTAATAATGCTACAAATTTAGCACGGGCATCTGCCGAATATGGTTTTTGTCACAGTTTTCAAAGTTTTAATACATCATACAAGGTAATATTTTACTTTAAATCCTTTTTTTATAATTACATGAAAAAAGTGTACTAACAATATATAAAATTATCAGGATACAGGCCTTTGGGGAATATATTTTGTATGTGATCCAATGCAATGTGACGATATGATGTTTAACATTCAAAATGAGTGGATGCGTTTATGTACGTCCGTGACAGAAAAAGAAGTTGATAGAGCTAAAAATATTCTAAAAACAAATATGCTTCTTCAACTTGATGGTACTACAGCTGTTTGTGAAGATATTGGTCGGCAACTACTATTCTATAATAGGAGAGTACCGCTTCATGAATTTGAAGCTAGGCTAGAGGTATTTCTTACATTTCTTTTTAAATTTACGATATAAACCATAAGAAATAAACTTTAAATTTTAGATTGTGTAAATTACTACATTAAAAAAATATTTTTAGAGTATTACAGCAAAAACTATTCATGAAGTGGGCATGAAGTACATATATGATCGTTGTCCAGCAGTAGCAGCAGTAGGTCCAGTTGAAAATTTACCTGACTACAACAGAATTCGCAGTGCAATGTACTGGATAAGGGTCTAAAATTAAGTTATTTATTACATTTTTTCGTTTAAGTGGAACAAATATAAAAACCAACATACGGCAGTAAAAAGTCTATAATGATATTGTTACATACCCTTCGTTTCTCTATATTATGCAAAACATCTCAATATACAACTTATAATAAAAAATAATTAATCAAAGTAGAAGTTTCCTTTATTTTTATAATTTATGACAAGCAGTCTGGAGTTTACAATTCATGTAGAAAACACTGCTTAACACGTTCACGTCGGCGCGTACCACCGGTGGCCCGCACTAGACTCATCGTGCGACGCGTGCCACCGGTGCTACGCATCGCCAAATATTGTAGGATATACTTTTAGTTAAGTAAAAAAGTTACACAAGTTACAAAGTAAGCACTCGCTGTACTACTGAGCAAACAGATACAACGAGTATACCGGTCTGAACAAGCAACATCGCGCGCCGCCAGATGAAACGCAGCATGAATTCGAGCGTCGCCTCACAGCGAAGAACATGAAAATCGGTGCCGGCATTAAGGTGTTAATCAAAAAATATCAATAAATTTTTGTATATATTTATGAAAAATATAAAAAGCAAAAATGTATTATTGTAATTAGACTGAAACTGGCGATGTATTTATCAATATATTTTACAGAACGTACGGAAAGTACAACCCTTCAGTACTTTTCTTAACAATATGTTATTAACAGGAAATTTGTTTTCTGCTTTGGTTATAAAATTTATGACATTTTATTATTTCATGTGATGCAGAAATAAAATAAAAAACAACGAAAAAAGTCGTTTGTACTCCTCCGTATTTAAGGTGCGATCTGCTCTGAGTAGCAGAGATTCACTGGTATGCTCACTTTTCCCATCAAAAAGTCTTTGTCCGCCATTTGCTGTTATAGTGGGCGGAAATTTTCTTTACACAAATTAGAACGTGAGAGTGAATCAATTATAGGATAGTCATTTTGCAGATTATCTGTCGTCTGACAAGATATTTAAGAATAGAACATGACGTAAATTTTAGAAAGTGACAAACTTATAATAGTAACACTAAAACTACATTATATGCATCATTGTATATTATACTCCTTGTAAGGAAACACAAAAGTTGGACTGAACAATTTATTGGGTTGTTCGCCATGTAATTTCGTTTTCTCCGTCTGAAGACTTAATTGTACTACGCAGTAGTACAGAAGATTTAATTGTTCTACGCAGTAGCTTTTGGTTGGTGCATTTTCAAATGTGGAAAGTGAAAAGCGGCATTTCCGTCATATTTTACTTTTTTACTATCGAAAAGGTAAAAACCGAATCGGCGTTCCTTAAACGCAAATCGAAGAGCTACAAACGTCGTCACTCTGTCCGTTGACACACTGAATAATTGCCACACAATCATCAAACTCACACGCTCTCACTTTTACTCCACGTTCCCACTTGACTATTGTAAAATCGCGCAACTACTATTTCAATGAATCGTTACGTTCCTCTGGACCACAGCAGTTATCTTTCGAACTACCCGATATCCCGGAAACGTACGTAGCCCTAGATAGTAAAAGAGGTAACAACCAACTCAAGTCACACCCGAAGCTCATGGCCGTGACAGTCCTTATTGTCGAAAAACTCTCGTACTCGATTTTTACAATCTTCTCTTAATGCCAATTTCTTATCACTAAAGAAATTTTGCAACGGAAAAAAACATGGTCGCTTAGTGCCATGCGTATTATCGGTGGTACGCATCGCCTGATGAGACAATCTAGTGCGGGCCACCGGTGGTACGTGTTAAATACAATTCGTGGAGGATAAGGGCCGCCATACGTAGGGCTGTAACTCTAAAATCAGTTGCCTTTCTAACATCACCTTCCATATTTATAATAACAGTAATGCGAAGTAACAAAGATAGCAGTACAGAACCGAGATAGTAATGATATCTGAGACTGTTACGACTTCGCGTTGCCAACACGCGTTGGTTAAGACGCAGAAGTTCGCACAAAATCGAGTAAGAAACTAAAAAAATAAACTTTGGTAAAATCACGTAATAATAAACAGCTGGTACTCATGAAAGGAAAGGGATTTTGGACCCTTGCAGGCGTGGATAAAGTTGACCTTCCTGTGTAGACTTTCCTCTCCCTCTGTGTGTACGCGCGTACGCACACACATACACATCGAACGACTTTTCGATTCACCCTGATCTCATGACATTTGCCGCTATACCTCCTCTCTTATACTGGTTTCGAGCAGGAAAGAGCAATAGTGAGTAAGAAAGCGTGAAATGATTTACGGGCGCGAATTGCTAAGAATAAGAATGATCAAAAAGGACTACTCGATGTGATATGCGACTGTTGACAGGTGCCCTCAGAAAACTAGGTATGAACGAAATACGACATACCCCCAGATGAGGGGTACTGCAATGTTTCCGCTAACCTCAACGTCCGTCCGGCACCTATCGATTTGGTTCATTGAGGCGAGCACAGCTCGGGAAAGTTTACCGACATAAAGAAACATAAAATCGTCTCTGCAACACAACTAATTCCTGGTGACGAAATGTGGATAGTTTACAACAACGATAAACGACAAAGATCGTAGGTGAAGCAGGGCGAACCAGCCCAAACAACATCAAAAGAGATTTGAGAATTATACAGAAATTGTGCACTTTGAACTTTTACCGATAAACCAAATGTTTAATGCAAACGTCTACATTCAAGAATTCACCAAACTGAGCGGCGTAGTTCAAGACGAACGATCACAATATCTAAATTGTAAAGGTGTTGTCTTTCAACATGATAACGCAAAGCCTCACACATCTCTGTTCATTGGCCAAAAATTGTTGGAACTAGATTGGGATGTGTTGTCATAACCATCATATAGAGATTTTCATTTATTGCGTTTCATGCAGAACTCCTTAAATGATAAAATTTTTAATGAATTTGATGATGCTATCTTATTTAATTTAGATTAGTTTTATGAACACGACATTATGACAGTAACATGCTTAGATTGCGTGTTGCATCTCAAAACAACGAGAGATAAAAATAAAACATGTATGAACATGTTATAATAATATAATAATATATTTATATATTATAATATACATGCGTATATTATAATATACATGCGTATATTATAATATATAAAATACAAATGAGCTTAATTTTCTTTTGTTTTTTATCGTGGAACACGCGAGAAAGTAGCACAAGCTCTGCGGAATACTGGTGTGATACAACGATTTTCCCTTCTGCTAATTTTTCGCAATTTTGTTTTACCCCACTATCGGAACCGAACGTTTCACCTGTTCGGACTTATTGCCAATCCACCGCCGGAACGTGGATCGAAGTTGGCAGAATTCCGTTAATAAAGTAACTCGAGGTTTGTTAGTTTTTCCGCGATTGAAAACTAAAAACTAACTGGCGCCCAACTGTATCGATTTTTGGAAAAATCTGCGGGCTTCTTTTTATCAGCATCGGCGCCCATTTCCGGCCAACGACGCTACAATATATATATATATATATATATATATATATATATATATATATATATATAATGTTAAACATCCAAAAGAATTCTTGGTTTGAAATGAATGGATGTGGTGTTCATATCCAAAATAAATAAAAAGGGGAGCTGAACGGATATCAAGAAATAAAATAAAGGTTACGCGGTGCAACGGAGAGCAGAAGTTTGAGACCCGCGAATAAACCTCTATCGAAAAACGTGAAAGGAATTTGAGTTGACTACGTTCCGACCGTTGTATATGATAAATATAGTCGGATCGTTTTACTTAAAAATATCGGCGACTGCCGTTGAACAATTCAGAGAAACTATTAATGAAAACCAAATCAGTTAACTGTTAAGCATTATTTAAATTATCTTTATTATATTTTTACGCGACCTAAATTAATTAAATAATTTAGCGAATTGCCCAACAAAACAAATGATAACTTTTACGAGAAAACGACTACATGAATAAATAAAACATGAATATAAATTAAAAAATTTTAAACCATAGCTAAACAATACATGAGTGATGTGACAAAAACTGTTATTTAACAAACAATTCTTTACAGCAGAAAACATAAAATAATTAATATATAAATAATTCCAACAAAGAACGCTCCGATATACCAGGCAGTGGGGGGCCTCTCATCTCTTCTCACCCCTACTAGAAACGCAGCTAACGACTGGTTGCTCTGATTGCCCCCTCGCTAAGGCCCGATGGACCTATGAGCTGAACAATATTAAGATGTTAATAACGATTGGGAAATGACATCTTTCCACCAGAAGAATGAACCACCCACCACCCAAGTCTTTAATAATGCGTACGAACATGAGCATAGGGTTTTTTTTTCTTTTAGTCGTCCGCTTCGTTTTTTATTCGTGACTACCATTAGTTCCCGGGTTTTTAACTCGGTTTTTCAACTCGGTTTTTCTGTTAGTTTAGCTTACTTTAGTTCGGCTCGGCTTGGCTCGGTTTGGTTTAGTTTTTAGTTCATGTCCGCTATTTTGCGTTCTTTTTTGCGATTATTTTTTTCGTTCTCATAATTTTGAAGTTTGTTTTAATTTTGTAAACTGTGTGTACTGTGTGCGTGCAATATGACGGTACAAAAATAAAAATGCGGCCTACGGTGGCGGTAAAAGTAAACAAAAATAATACAAGAAAAAAATAAAAATGCGGCTTACATTGTCGTATGAAGACAACGGCCGGGCGGCCGTTAAGAATGATATCTTTACAAATATCTCAATGACAATAGTTCGAAGTTTGTGTACGTTCTTGTTATATACATTACGATTCTCTTAAGGTAATGCTTGGACTTCAACTTAATATATTTGAGATGATATAATTTGCTATGATGATTACCACATATTGTTTTTTCTGATTGTTTCGTTGTTTTTCCTGTCACCGTTAATTTTTCATAACGGTGGTATTATTTATTTCTATTAAATAATTAATGAAATAATCATCTTTCTTTCATTTTACCTCTGCACGTTTCCTTTGGGCCATCCTTGCGTTACGCAAAACAAGGCATTATGCGTTCAGAGTAGTGGTTCAGCAACGAACTAGCGTCCTTGTCTAGTCCTTACCTGAGGCCAATAGATTTTTGACTAGAACGTGACATGACATTGTCTGAAAGATGACAAAATGTTATCGACAAAAACCGATGATACCTAATTTAATAAAGTTATACTTTCAAGTAAAAAATTTGAATTTTCTCTTATTTAAAATCCACAATTACTTAGTTGCTAATCTAATAGTGTCTTGAATAGTCTGAAAACACTGCACTGTGAGGAAGCTTTATTCAACTATAGCTGGTGTAAGTGTCAGCGAGCTTTGCCACTTAATCGATCGTGGTTGATTCTGTTTACATAGCAACCACCTGCTCAAGATCGACTGGACGTGGATATTACTCAATAATTTGTCCAAGAAGACGTTTGGTCTATGGGTAGTTCAAGTTCTGCATCGGGGTCAGTTGTCTCACACGATGATTTTTGTCTGGATCGAAAAGCTGATACCGTAATTTGCACCGCTGCCACAAATGACGAAGGTATTTCACAGACCGTCGACGCCAGAAGCTCTGATATGATCTTGGCAGTATCCATTGTTATATCAGCAAGCTAGTACTTGGTTCCGGAACGGCTAATATCTGTGATCTAAGTAGTAAATGTCTTGGAGTGAACACCGAGAGAACGCCGGACTCACTAAAGGCCGAAATGAGCATGCGAGAGTAGAGGCAATCTTGGACTTGCTGTAAGAGTGCAATGAGCTCTTCATGAATAAGAATGTGTTGACCCATAAAACGGCGGATATGATGTTTGACCGATGTTTTATCCCGGTTTCTTACAGACTTCCGAAGCAAAGCGAGAAAGGCTCGATGCAGTTCCAAGTCATGCAGTTATTAGCCAGGATTTTATGAACTTTGTTTTCGAAATCAGAAGAAGGTTGAAACAAGAAGCGGAGCTCAATATCTGCACTATAGAATGAGGTTCATTCAGAAACTTTGAGAAGTTGTCACTCAGAAGCTCCGAGAAAACACCGCTTTCGCCTCAAAAACTAATCAACTCTTCGGTTTTGGGTCTCGGGAAAGGAATCAGCGGGTATGTTCGTCGTCGAGTTATACCTTTCGACGCCGGGTCTGATTGTCGAGCGTCGCTGATGGGCCTTTTATAGGCGACGCGCGTCGCTCGACTGACTAGAATTCGGTAATTACACGATATCTACTTTGGGCCCCCCACCTTCTGACTAGTCGGCGCGGCCAGATGGGGACCCCAGCTGATTTCGGAATTCGATGCTTCCGGGATGACAACTCAATGTTTACATTTCGATCATGCTGTAATATTTCTTGCGGCGCTTAAAATATAATTATTACAATGTATAAAATGAAATAGCGGCCTACGGTGCCGGTGCGAACAAAGAACAGAAAAATGGTGATTGCATCTTCGGTACCGGTAGAAGTAACAAATGAAAAATGCGGCCTATGGTGCCGGTATTAAAAAAATTAAAACGATGCGGTCTATGATGCCGGTATAAACAAAAATAAAAGCGGCCTACGATGCCGTTAGAAAAAAGAAAAGAAAAAAAAATTGTTCGACTTACATTGCTGGGCCGGTAAAGATGGCCTCTTTACACTCTTTAGTACATTAGTATTGCTACGACGGTTCGAGCCGTTTCGCTTACTTGTTTATATCGGCGACCTTACCCGGGCTGCTTGAGGCCGGGGCAAGGGCGCACGTCGCGATGACCACAGTCTTCCGAAATTTCGTGGACATCTAGTCTTCAAGAGCACTTAGCAACAATCTCACAAATTTTTTTTCGAAAGTTCTCATTCAGTGCTAAGTGCTTTCCGGGTGCATTCGCCGTTTGTTCTTATCTAACCGGAATGATTCTACGTAGTATTCCGGCAGCCGTATACTCCTCTGCGACACGCGTGCTGATCTGGACTTGATTCGGTGCACCTATTACGAACTGCGAGGTTGCATTTGGCCGCTTGTGTATGACTGCTCGACAGAGCAAACCGCGGTCGCAAATATTGGCATAAATCGCCAACACATGCGCTAGGACTTCGGGTCGGACCTGCCCTATTGTTTCTCGTGATCTGAAAACATTGAACTAGTGAACGCGGGCATTGTGTACCAAATTCTTTCTTTTTTAATTTCTTCGCAGTGCACGTGGTCGGCTGGAGTGCGCCTTTCTCCAGATACCCTTCTAGGGTGGAAATTTCCTGCGCTTCCAAACGACTATCGACTACCTCCTCTCTTTCAGCGCTCATAGCTCTTACAAGCCGTCAGGAAATGACGTCCAAATAACTCTACCTCTCACCGCTCACGAAGTATTTCAGGTCTTATACATGTCTGCATATTTTTCGAAGTTCGACAGCTTTCAAGAGCATCCAGCTATCTCAAAGGAACCAGGGAAAGCCCGGAGGTTTCATTACATTAAGTAGAATTATTTCTGTTCTTGGTTGTCAGGAATTAACGTTCAAATCACTCTACCTCTCATCTCTTATAATTCATTTCACGTCCTATACGTGTCCGCATATTTTTCAAAGGGGTGCAACTTCAAGGAGCATCCCGGTTCCACGGAGAAACTAGGGGAAGCCCGCAGGATTCAACGCGTGTAGTTCGATCATATCTGTCCTCGGTAGACGGGAATTAACGTTCAAATCACTCAACCTCTCTCCTCTTATGATACGTCTTATACACGTTCTCATTTTTTTTTTAATTTCTGCTGCTTTGAGGAGCATCCAGGTATCTCAGAGATTCTAAGGGAAGCCCAGAGGCTTTAACGCATACAGTTGGATCATATCTCTCCTAGATTGTCAGGAATTAACGTCCTTTTCACTTTACCCTACAACGCATACGAGATATTTCATGTCTTATGCTTCTCTGCCTATTATTCGTTGTTCTGCAAATTTGAGGAGTGTCCAGGTTCCTCAGAGAAATCATGGGGAGCCCGGAGGCAAGGTTGTTTAATGTTGGACCATGTCTCTCCTAGATTGTCAGGAATTAACGTCCTTTTCACTTCACCCTACAACGCATACGAGATATTTCATGTCTTATGCTTCTCTGCCTATTTTTCGATGTTCTGCAAATTTGAGGAGTGTCCAGGTTCCTCAGAGAAATCATGGGGATCCCGGAGGCAAGATTGTGTAAAGTTGGATCATATCCCTCCTAGATCGTCAGGAATTAACGTCCTTTTCACTTCACCCTACAACGCATACGAAATATTTCATGTCTTATGCTTCTCTGCCTATTATCCGTTGTTCTGCAAATTTGAGGAGTGTCCAGGTTCCTCAGAGAAATCATGGGGAGCCCGGAGGCAAGATTGTTGAAGTTGGATCATATCTCTCCTAGATCGTCAGAAATTAACGTCCTTTTCACTTCACCCTACAACGCATACGACATATTTCATGTCTTATGCTTCTCTGCTTATTATTCGTTGTTCTGCAAATTTGAGGAGTATTCAGGTTCCTCAGAAAAATCGGGGGAATCCCGGAGGCAAGATCGTGAACAGTTGGATCATATCCCTCCTAGATTGTCAGGAATTAACGTCCTTTTCACTTCACCCTACAACGCATACGAGATATTTCATGGCTTATGCTTCTCTGCCTATTATCCGTTGTTCTGCAAATTTGAGGAGTGTGCAGGTTCCTCAGAGAAATCATGGGGAGCCCGGAGGCAATGTCGTGAACAGTTGGATCATGTCTCTCCTCGATGGTCTGGAGTCAACGTCCTTTTCACTTCCCCTAACAACATATACGACGTATTTCATGTCTTATGCTTCTCTGCCTATTATTCGAT
>JABFPT010003903.1:1288-13051 GCA_022817245.1 Nixonia krombeini
TATGCTACACTTAGGAGGAAGACGCTTCGACGAATGTAGTAACCGTTACCGTGTGTTCTGTGTAGTTGGCGCTAATGTCCTCATGATATCGCATCATGTCCTGAGGAAGGAGTACGACAGCAAATGTAGACAAAGTACTCTTTTCTCTTATTAATTTGTACGTAATGTGGTAGAGTTGACATGTTGTTACGCATAGTAGTATGTTATGTATTAGCAATACATGTAAGTGTTAGCAAATCATAATTTACTGCATATGTCAGAAATAATATTCGAAATATGTAAAATAGACGGAAAAATGTGCAGCATTAAATGATCTGTAAAAAGTTTTTTATGAAAATATAGAAACTTATACATGCATTTTTGTATATAGTACTCTCGTAGTAAAATTGTCTTCTTACGACATATACAAAACTTTACGTGTTAAAATACCGTTTCTATTTCTTAAACAAGTGAATCTCTTTTCATTTCTAATATTGTATGCTCGTATAGATGGATATAATAAATAATTTGAATTTTGCGCCATTTCTTATCATTGCTCCCTCTCAAAGTATAACGATTTAGTTTAATCTCAGTGAGCAATGACTAGATGGCAGAGGGTAAAAACGTAATCGTATAGATGTTTCTTCCCCCCTACACGCTGCAAAGGTTACAGTATTAAGTATAGTGTCATAACTGCACAATTAAAAGTATTTTATATATCGTAAATAGTAACTAAAGTACGTAAAATGATTCCATCACAGTCACGCAATTTTTGTTCAAGATGAGTGTCTCTGAATAACAGTAAGCCGTTTATTTATTCACATAATTCAAAATGTTAGAAGTGTCTAATAACTTACTTTAATAATGATTTGACTGTTGCTATTAATACATTAATGTTTACAGGTACATATGTAGATATTAAAATCCTTGTTTGTCTTCTAAGTTAATAAGTTTCATAATTTGTTATGTTTTTCATGGTAAACGTTTGCGATCAACTCTAACATATATGTTGTTTTAGGAAAAATGTCAAGCTAATGTGCTTGTGGTCAAACAATGAAATGGCTCGAGAGCCTAGTAAAAATGACTCACAGGAAGTCAATTTCATTGAAGAAGACTTATTTGAGCTGGAATGTTTGATAAGAGCCACTGATATCCGACATAGTGCTAGATGTGAGGCTGAAGGCAAACAAATTTTAGCGTTTACAGTTGGCACATCAGAACTAGGCCTTTATTACTTAAAAAATGTTTCATCATTACCAATTATCAAGAGAGTACCATGGTTTACAGGATCAGGCAAAGAGATAACAGCCCTTTGCTTTGATCCTTCAGGATCTTGGCTGTTAACTTCCAGTAGTAATGGATCTTTGTACATAGTCCCTGCTCTAGATCTGGTTGGAGAAAAGCATATTATCAACCAGATATGGACGACAGACGACATTACTTCCTTTACCTCTTTGAATTCTCGGTCTTCCTTTGCAAGGTTTGTGTATGAAATAAATATTTTCTGTTCAAACAGTTTACCTTTTTCTTTAAGAAAAAGAAAGAGATTAAAGATAAATTGTAGTACTTTTAGTTTCCTTAAATTTTGAACTAGTAAAAATTTTAAATACTATTTTATATTTTCAGTCCAAGCGCACTAGCATGGTGGCAGGTTACAACCATGTCTGTGCACATAGGTATTATTGGAACAGAACAAGGCGAAATAGTATTTGTTAATTTAGAAAGTGGCCAGCGAGTAAACACGACTCGTGTCGCAGGTTACATTTCTAGTCTACAGATTTGTAATGATAGTGAACACAACACTGTCACGCTACTGATTACAAGTCAAACACGGGAACAGTGGCAATTAGTTTTAGAGCAGTCTGTAAATGGTTATGTATATCCATTAGATAATGACAATATTTTTCATGAAACTTATTCCTTTACTTCAATGCACACTAATGACAACATTGACGATGGCACAAAAAATCTCCCAGTTACAAGATCTCGGCTACGGGGACTTAAACAGCTGTCTGTCGAAAAACTTGTGATACTTAAACAAAAATTAGCAGAAACTAGAAATCGTAATTTAATGTCATCATTTATTCGACGAGGTAATAAAATGATGTGATAAAGTATTTTAAGTATTATGTAATTACCTATAAATACTTATAACTTATGTATTGGGTTGGCAAGAAAGTTATTTCAGTTTTTGGTGGAAAATAAAATGGAAAAAATCGAAATAACTTTCTTGTCAACCCAATATAAGTTAGAAATAAAATTCATATTTTATCAAGTACAATTATGTTGTTGATAGAAAATGGTAATACTAATGCTGCTGAGGAAATAACGGATGAGTACAACAATGACTTTGAAAATAAGAAGGCTAATGATTCATCACTCACAATGTGTTTAGTAAATCCGACACAGCTACCTGATGGTTTTCTAACATGCCAGTATACAAGAAAGGGTGTACTCGTATATACATGTTATTACTCATCGACAAATTGTGCATTGGTAATCATCACACATATAGATTGTTACTTCGACACAATATTACTAATAATTAATAACTATCTTTTTTTATAGATTTATGAGCATGTTATATTATCGCATCCTATATCTATGCACAAATTGCCAGAGCAGTGTGCAGATGTTTTATCTACTCAACAATTATTTTATGTGATCGATACTCAAAGACGGACGTTGCAAGTTATTTCGCGTGCCTTGTCTGAAGTTCAAATGGGAAAAGAGTCTGAATTCAACAAAGAATCCATTGTCTCCCGTTTTTCTTTTGACAGACGAGAGGAAATCATAAATATTGTGTATATAGCATCATCTGCAAAAAATACAACAACTGTAAAACATACAGATAGTCAAAGTAATGTTAAGTATACAATTCCATCACGTATAGAGGATATACACATGGAAATGCCGTTTGTGGATTCCTGCATTATTATTACAAATTTTGGAATTTATAAAATTTCTCTTAGGTTTGTATGAAACACATTATTTAATTTTACATTTGTAAATATATAACTAAAAAATAAATAATTTAATCTGAAAAGAACTGATAAAAATTATCAAACAAATAATTTCATTTACTAGAAAAGATGAACTTTTATAGTAATAAAATGTTCATTTTCAAGGAAAAATTTATTATCACTTTTCATGGAAATTGTGTTGGAGAGAAATGATTTGGAAAAGGCGCGTAAACTAGCATTTGTGTTTGATTTAAACATTCATCAGCTACTGGAATACGCTGGTGATATTCTGTTGTCGAATCAACAATTTCCTCGTGCTATACCCCTCTACAAACTTTCTAAGGTATATCGAAAAAATAAAACAAAATAATGATAATTTCTTTGTTCCGTAAAATTACAATATTTTTGTATTTTTTTTTGTTTTGCAGTGTCGGCCATCTAAAATCATGTTGAAGTTTGCATTAGCAGGGTATACATCGAAACTGTTAAGTTGTCTCATACATTGTTTAGCACCACCTGCTGTAGCTGAACATTCGGTGACAACAAGGATACATTTATCAAATTTAGCAATCCTAGCTTTCACCGAGCATTCACTTAGAGATGATTTTGAAATAGATATGGAGTTTCTGTAGGTTGTTTTTGTTCATTAAAATTGAACAATGTGTTTATTTTGCGACGTTACTTTGGGTGATACTGTTTATTATTTGCAGAGACTTCATATGTACAAATAAATTTTATGATGAGTTATTGGCGGTTAATATAGCTGGACAAACCTGTCTTTGGAACATTTTGCATTGTTTAGCTACAAGCAGAGGTCTTTTTATACAAGTTCTAGATGTTCTTATGAAAATAACATTCAATTCAAACAATTCTCATCTTGTGTCTTTTCAGAACTCTAGTGAGTTTCTTTGATTTACATATAATATACTGTATTTTTAATGGTCTCTAAAATCTCTTTCTAAATGGTTCATTTTGTTTGCTATTCCATTATTATGGTTCACAGAAATGTTGTCAATATGCATCAGTATACCAGGTTTTATACAAGGAATGTTGGTTAATCCTCATATAGCCCGAAGACACATGAATTTTGTTCTTAACAATCTCCCTGATCTACAGATATTTGTTCTTCAGGTTTGTTTCTTACGGTAGTACAATATAGTATGAAGATTTATTTATATTATAAGTACATTCGCAACAAATTTGAATTATAAAATTAACTGGTTGTTTCATGAGTCATAAAATAATACAAGTTACATTTTACTTGTGCTTTGTTATGAAACAATTTTAATAAATTCTGATTTAACAGAGACTGATTACTTTATATGATCCCACGAATGTGGCTTTAAGGCCTTTACTTGTGCGTTGTAAAAATCGACATAGGACTACTTCGCATAGCTCAGTATCTAGTCAGTGTGACTCTCTAGATTCTTCAGATGCTTTAGTAAGTATATTTAATATCAAAAATTAAAAAACAGTCAATCGTTTTTTGTTTATCCGAATTATAAAAAAGAAACTAGTTTTACTATGATACAATTTCTACTCAACAGGAGGAATCTAACATTTTAGTAGAAGAGATAACAGAAACGTTTTTACTTATACTCTTAACACTTATTTACAAGAAAACGCCTAGTTTAAACTATGATTCACGTCTCATTCAGCGAATGTGGTCAATTGAATTAGAAAAGGTAGGTACTCTTGAAAAAAACGGAAAAAATTCAAATTTATTCCTCATGCAATGAATGCTTTGTTGACAGAAAAATAACATGATCACTCACAATGTGGATTTTAGAAGAAGACTTTTAAGTACTGGATATTGCCATTCTGCATTGATAAGAAATGGAAATGTTTATACTTGGGGAAGTGCAATAGATGGATGTTTAGGTAAATAGGTCATATTGTAACTTTAATTAGAAAAAGTGTCGGAAGTAATAGTGAGTTCTAAAATTTAGGTACTGGCCCAACTGTTTTAAAATTTGGTTTGCCGGAAGCTATCACATTTTTTCGTCGTATGGAAGTTGAAGTGTTTGGAGTATCTTGTGGTCGTTGTCATACGTTGGCTGTGACAAACAATGGTATATACGCTTGGGGCGGAAATCAATATGGACAATTAGGAATTGGAGAGTTGATACAGTGTCCAAGTCCAGAATTAGTCACGACACTGGCCCAAGAAATTATCGTTGACGCGGTTGCCGGTCAGTACCATTCACTTGCACTAACGATGGACGGGAGAGTCTTTTCTTGGGGTTGGGGCGTCCACGGACAATTGGGTCATGGCAACACTGAGTTTAAAGCTTATCCTACGTTGATTACTGCTCTACTCGGCACTATGGTCAAACACATCAGTGCAGGACACGCTCATACTCTTGTACTGTCAACGGAAGGGATAGTTTATGCTTTCGGTTGCAATGTATTTGGTCAATTAGGGACTGGAAATACAACTAAAAGTTCAATTCCCGTAAAAATAACTCTTCTACCTGAAAAAATATCCTCTATTGCAACAAGATACTTTCACAATGTAGGTTAAATTGCAACTACTTAGTAGTAATGTTATGTCACATTTTTACTGCTGTACTAGAAAAGACAATGTTACAGTTTTTTTAGCATTTGTAGTTTTGAAATTTGTTGTTTGATGTGCAAAAGTATATTCGTTTTGCCTTTACAGCTCGCAGTTAGTTATACGAACAAAGTTTATACATGGGGTGTAAGTCCCCAAGTATTGCGGCTGCAGTCACAAGCGTACAAAAAGGTCAAGATTAGTGAATACCATGCTGCTAAAGAAAAAGAGTTTCAGGAATCTGCCCAACGGAATGAAGCAAATAAAGAGAGCTCTAAATCAAACGTGGAATATAACAATTTCAACTTTGCAAATAATACCAAAAGTCCAAATATACAAAACAAACAAAATAATAGTAATAAAAGTTCAAAGAGTTCAAAAGGTATTAACATTGGTGCTCTCAAAGAGCTTCAAACTCACTTGACACCTTCATTGGTTGATACTAGTTTGGTTCGAGGACAAATAATACAGGTATGTTCTTGATTTTATTTCGAAATTGTAAAAGTATTCAAAATTAGACTAAACTATTTTCATCTCATTAGATATCAACTGGTTGTCATCATTCAGCTCTTTTAACGAAAGACGGTACCGCATACATTTGGGGTCGTAATTTGGATGGGCAAATAGGTAATGGAAGTCGTCGGGAGGTTAACGTACCATCTCCTCTTCATTATAATCCCATTCCTGTATCAGTACCACCGAGAACTAGTAGAGCTACGGACAAAGTGAATTCAACCACGGTTAATGAAAAAGATTCTAAAGCAAATCATGAATCGACATCAAATGCACAACCCGAAAGTCTAAATGATTCAGGACGCAATAATTATGGACCAACTGTAAAAGCAGTTAGAATCTGTTGCGGTAGTGATTTCACTGTAGCTATACAACCAGGTATATAATTCCATTTATTATATGTAATTCTACATATTATTATTTAATATAATTATAATTCTATTTATTATTATTTTATACTTAATAAAAATAATTCAATACACAGGTGATTTTTATATATATTATGCATTTTTCTTTTGAAGGCGGTACTGTACTGGCTTGGGGTAACAACAGTATGGCCCAGTTAGGTAGATTACCTGCTAAAGAAGCTTCAAACTACGAAAAAAAATTGATATTGTCGAAGACAACAAAACGAATGGTTCGACTGCCTCATGCAACACTTGACGCTCCTGGTCAAGTGCCGAATATCCCATCACCTATAATTTCATATCAAAGTTACGATGTAACTCCACTTGCCGGCTGCGTACAGCCACTAAGCGCTGTCGAGAAATCTTCAGGTGTAATTACACTTCACTATGTACTGGAACATTTTACTGGTCTCTATGATTCTGCCAAAATTCTCAGCAAGGTTTGTTTCTGTTAAATATTATGGAATTAATATAATAATTTGTATTTTTATATAATAGCAAACTTCTTTTTTTATGATCACAGTGCATAGAATTGGAAAATTATCAGGCAGCTGCTAAACTGGCGCTTTTGGAAAACAATTACTCAAATGCTTTATCGTATCAACTGAAAGCTATAAAAACCTACAGTCAATCAATTTCCAATATTGAAAGACCACGAGATCTTAAAGATAGTATCAAAATATTCGACGAGCAGATAGAGAAGAACTTAATAAATACTTTGGAAGAAAGTGTTAATAAAGCGAAGATGAAAATGCCAGCGAGTAAGTCTTTGGACAGTTTTCAATTACTTGTACAGGAGGAATTGTTCACGTTTGATTGTCAAGGCGGTTCTGAAGAATTATGCGACAATTCAAGATCTGAAGACATATCTTTAGATATTACGGAAGATACGCTGGAATCAGATCGCGACACGGAAAAGTCAGTTTCGAAAACTAGTACGCTGGAAAAGACAAAAATTAAATCTGAAAAGGAATCATGTGCTGAGCGAAGTTTATATATTCGATCTATTACGCCTAATGGCACTGACTTGATACCAGAAAATCACGAAAATGAGGAAGAAATACAAAGAAAAAATGAATATTTGCGTTTCGCAATCGAAGTAGTAGAATTTTATATAAACGAAATTGATGAAGATGCTCATGGAACTCTACGTGACGTATTGCAGTTGGTTTTGGATTTCTGGGTTGAGAACCGTTTACCCATCGGTCGACTAGAAAACGTTTTGTTGAAACACATGAAAAAGTTATTTTACCCTCTAGGAATGTTGTTATTTTGGTAAATACAAATTTGTATATCTCTATTACATTATTTTACTTATATAACTTTTATTTACTAAATACGAGCATTTATTTAGTTATGACGCTTTAATTTCTAATGTTTCTTACCTTTATTTTCTAAAACAAATATATGTTTTAGTCAAAAAGCGTTATCAGAAAATCTTAATTCTAACGAAAGCACTACAGAAATTAAGGGTCTGAAAACAATGAATTCTTTGTCAACAAAATTCTGTCTTCAAATTTGCTCAATGTTACTGCAGCATATAGATCAAGGTAAATACATAAATATTTAATTTTCAAGTAATTACGTACAAACAAATTGATGCAATCATAACTTAATCAGATAAACCAACGCCTGAATACATTGAAATCCTTTCACTATTAATGGCAAAACACTATGGTCCACCTTTAACTGGATATCCAGGATCTAGTGAAAACAAAACTCCAGAACAGATGATAGAAGGAGTTATAAGCACAATAACATCTACCAATTGCGATCCAAAGCCTTTCATTCATATTCGAGTAAGTCATAATTCAAACTAACTTCAATTCACAATTATTATAATAATACTGAACATTTGAAATATATATGTAATATTTAAAATACTTTGCATATTCAATAAAAAATATATATTTTTGTGAATATATTTGTATATGAATATATTTGCTGTTTAGATGTAAATACAAGATATTTGCAACATTACTATGTTTTGAATGTTTTAATCTAGGATCAAGATGGCGTGTCACGATTTCTCGCGGTTGAAGAAGACACTGTAGTTTTTACCTGTGGTCATCACTTTCCAATATCCACTTATAAATCAGAAGTTGTGCCTAGAATGGAAGCGGAATTACTAGTATCTCGGCCATTGCCTTTACCGTGCACAGCACAGTATTTAGGGAATGCCTTTAGCAACACAGACAAACCTGAGACATTATGTCCTATTTGTATCCCTCGTGCTCTCCAAACGGTAGTGAAGAATGTGATAGATGGACGAACAAATAACTAATCGAACTACATTGTAATTAGTTCGATTGATCTTTTCTGTAACGATTTAAATTGTTCATTAGAATTTGGACCTCTGCAATGGCTGAAATCATGATTATAAAAAAATTAGTTTGTTTTATTAGGCCAACAATATCTCAACATTTTCATTATATAAAAAATGGTTATGCATAAACTACTAATATTTTTTACTAAAATAAGCTTTTATTGGAATGTAGAAAAAAGTTATTCGTTATTGCTTGATTTTATAGTAATTGATCAAGATTGAAAGTATGTCTTTCATGCCTTAAAAATACTCAATTTGATGTTAATTAAGAAATATATTCGAGACAAATGAATTACTCTTGTACTCATACAAAGTGAACATGATTATATTATATTAATTTACTCATTCTATTCATATTTATTTATATGTGTACAAATGTACAAAAAATTAATACAAATTCTTTATTTGATTATGTGATAATATAGTTTACATAATTTTTAGATAACAAAAATTTATTTATGAATTGGGTCTTTCCATAAGTTTTAAATTATCTTCATTAGTGTAGAAATAATTTAACTACTAAAAAATAGCATTTTTACAATAAAAATATATTTGCAGTAACAATTAAAACTTAGTGGAAATTAAACTTATGAAAATAGATGAAACACTACAAAGACTCTCGGAAGTACCTATGATATTATATATTTATAGCATATAAAGTACGTATTTAACAACAAGTCAAAAAATATAAATTATTTATATATGTAATCATTTTTAATTTCATTATAAACAATAATATGTTGTTGATTTCTTGTTATATTAAATGAAAAGGTACTACCAATACACAAAGTGATATTTAGTAAGATTTAACATTATAGATTATGCAACTCCCACTCCAGTTTTTAATATAGACATATTCAACAAATCATTTAGCACAAAAACATCAGTTTGTAGCAACATCTCTCTTTTGTAAAACTTAATTCCACCTTTTACGTTCTACTGAATTATTATATCCCTTTTGCGAGTTATGTATGTGTAAATTTCAATCAGACGAGGATGTTTCAAGAAAGTTTCTAACGTTACAACGAAGCGTGAGCGTTTCTGATGTGTAAATATAGTATTGTTGGATGCAAACCTGCAACCACTATTACTACATTATTTATAAAAATATACATTATTTATACTTTTACTGATATTTAAACTATCGATTTACAGAGATAATTTTTGAAAATACTGTTTATGCAAAGACTCAATTGTAAACTTCTACCTAGATTACTTTAAATGTTTTACTATAACGAAGTATCGGTACTATCACTAATATACAATGTGATGATCTCTTGTAAATTATGGAATTTAAAGTGCAAATATGAACATTTTAGATATATTGACAAATATGTTTAATTAATATATAAATAAAAGCATAAATACTACCAACTGTTGTTTGATAATTGTTTATTTCAACTCTACATCTTTTACGATACATTTTATATATTTCGTTATAGAATTATAAATATGTATTAAATTTAATTGCCACAGTTATTTTAAAAAAGTATTTCATATAAATTTCCTGAATGTTTTATTATTGATGAAATTATTACTTTAAGACTGATTTTTTTCTCAAAGTATATTTTATTATTTATCATTCAAGAAAAATAAAGTATTAACGATTCATAAAAATAAAAAAAAAGCGAATGAAAAGCGACTTAACTTTTTATTCGAATGTTGTTGAGTACGCTGTTGACTTTCCTACAGGAAGGGGATTGTCCCATAAGAATTAATACACCCTCACTTCCACCTAGAATAGGACCTTAGGACGAACTAGAAACAAAAAGCAGTGGCGAAAAGTGAAACAATAATTCAAATTATTTATTACAGAAATAATAAAAGAAATTAGAAGAAAAAAATCAGTTTCCATTAACACAGTTTTGAATAGTACCAAACTGAATAGTACAAAAACTAATCATGTGATGAGCTGTTTGTCACAACCCTACTTTGCAGCTATTTCGTAATGTTGGTAACAATTCTTGGTTCCATATATCAGTGATGCGATATATGAGGATTTCCTACGGTATCGTCCCCGACCACAGAAAAAGGAGCTAACACTTTCCCCTTAGTTGCTTGTCCCCTCCACCAGCGATACTTCTCGCGGAATGCATGGATGTCAGACGAAGCGTCTGTCATGTACTAACTCTCCTCGCGTCATTCCGTTAGCATTCGGATTTGCTCGGCTTGTAGCTCTCTTTAAAAATTCTCCATCTCATCTGAGACTGGCGAATACTTCTAAGCAATTTAGGCAACTGAAAGACATCCTTGTAAAGTTTGCACCCAGTTTTTTGAAAACTAAAAATATAATTGACAGTTCCTAAATTCTTAATAGATTTCAGAATGGGTTCGCATGAATTTTTCAAAATAATAAGTATCAAGTTTGGAAAAAAAGGATTACAAAAATTGATCTAACTTTGTAAATTTAACTGTTGTCGAAAAGAATTTTAAACCCGGTAGATAACGTCTCCCACATAATTTATCGCATTTTTCCTGAATATCTCTGCTCCTAATGATTGGAGGAGCCAACATGAGGGGTGATTCTTAATGTTCGCGGCGAGATCTATCTGTTGATATGTAATTCAAAGCTGAAATCAAAAGTTGATTTTTCGACATTTTTCCAATTTTTCCCCTTCATTTTTTTCGGAAAAATATCCTTCTGATTTCAACTTTGAGTTATACACCAATCGATAGATCTCGAAGTGTACATCAAGAATCACTACATATATTGGCTACTCCTGTCCGAAACTCTCAAATGGAAAAGAATTATGGCGTGGAAACGGAAAAGTTCTACAGATCACGCCCCCACCACATCATTTATCACTTTTTCCCAAATATCTCTGCTTCTAATGATTAGAGGAGCCAACATAGGTAGTGATTCTTGATCTGCGTCGCGAGATCTATTGATTGGTGTGTAAATCAAAGCTGTATCCCGAAATTGATTTTTCGGGAAAAAATGAAGCGGTACCCCTTTGGAAAAATGTCGAAAAATCAACTTCGGCTTTCAGCTTTGATTTATACACCAATCGATAGATCTCG
>JABFPT010003911.1:0-13024 GCA_022817245.1 Nixonia krombeini
CACACGCGTCAGGTGAATGCCTCCTGGGCTAGACCTGATCGCGATATACACATACATGCGTTGAGGTGCATGCCTTCTGGGCTAGACCACAGCGTTTCACACACACGCGTCAGGTGAATGCCTCCTGGGCTAGACCTGATCGCGATATACACATACATGCGTTGAGGTGCATGCCTTCTGGGCTAGACCTCAGCGTTTCACACACACGCGTCAGGTGAATGCCTCCTGGGCTAGACCTGATCGCGATATACACATACATGCGTTGAGGTGCATGCCTTCTGGGCTAGACCTCAGCGTTTTACACCCGCGTCAGATGAATGCCTCCTGGGCTTGTCCTGATCGCGACATACATACGATAAGGCCGAATTATAACTAGATTAACTTTCAACAATTGCCTATTTCTCTCAATAGGAGTGGGGTTATTTTGAATAAACTCACCAATTTGATTTATCTCAACTTTAATGAATCCATCCGCCGAAGTGAGGGAAATTATTTCCGGGTGGGTTAATTTGGAAAAATGTATCGCGAGGAGGGAAATCGTGACGAACGCGAATTATAAGGCGCGGAAAAACCTGGCTGGGAAACATCGGCGTTAAGAGGAGACCAAACTTCGCTTTAGCGAATTGCTAAAAGGTAAATATTGATGCTATTTGTAAGATTCTGTGTTTTATTTGTAAGTTTAGGTCGGAGCAGTAGACTGCGAAGCCGGTTGCTATAATGTGAGGCGTAAATGTGTACAGCTATTGTGTTAGTGATAATGCCTTGATGGTTGACTACAAAAGTGAGATTAGTTTGGGGGTTGCTTGTGATGCTTGTGTATAGTTAATTGGCTTCGTTTGGTTCAAGTATTTGAAGATGAAATTTGGATGTTCGTACGATTTGAAAAATCTTTTGAGATTTACTCTGTTCTTAGTTGTGACAAAGCAGTTAACTACTATTTTGTTATTCTGGTAGTAGGATAACGACCTGTACGCTGTACTTTTGTTAAATAAGTTTATGCAATGTATGCGATTTGTGTGGAATTAACAACTGAATTATCGAATATAATAATGTTTTTCGAAGAACTTCATGGTTAAATATTGGAGGCGGCAGTAAATGCCGATGGGGGAGGGGAGTGTCTGTATCATAGTACATGTTCGGAGATTAATCTGATTTTTCTTCTCTGTAGAATTTCAGTTTTATTTGTTACTGATGAATTAAAGTCGTCATAGATAGGACTATTATATTCAACAATGCTCTTCATGGCTGTTGTTAATGTTAACTAGTTAGCTGTAGAGACCCCTTCTGAGAGCACGCACTTCTGAGAGCATGTGTCGCGAAAATCGAAAGATGATGGTTATACTCGTCAACCATAGAGTAAGAGTCGCTGTTAAAATATTGGATCAAAAAGATGGCTTTATTTTATAAAATTGCGAATTTTATTATTAATATTTATTTATTTGATTACCATAAACGTATATTACGTATATATTAAACTAAAAAGTCCTCTTACCAGAATGCATTCTTGTCCTTCTTACCCGGTGGACAGAACAGTTAGTAATAAAATAACTTTAGGTAGTACGGCATCGGGCTATTTATCCAATGTCAGCACATGGTTCTAACATTAAACAATTGGCATTTATACCACTCGATAGCCAAGTAACTTCAAGCTAGAAGCCATCAATGGGCTCAGTGCTTGGTCAGCGTCACGCATTTGTACCATGGCTGACCACCCCTGAAGGAACCCTATCATAAATCAGCTTTCCGACTGTTGCTTTTGCTCCTTTTACGTTAACATCTAAGAAGCGTTATGATCGCACATAAAAAAATTCGTTATTGATGAGTATATTCGTTATGACACAAATTCCTGTAACCTTTTCATGACGAGTGTAGTCGTCAATCACAGTTAACTGGTTAATAGTGTTTTGGGGCCTGATCCCCAGGTGTCTCTCAAGTTTTTTATTATGCATATCCGTTAGCTTGTGGTTTAGCGTAATGCCTAAAAAGTTAGTGTTTGTTTGTGCTGGTATTGTTTTATTGTTGAGGTTAATTTTTAGGTCGTGAAGGTTAATTTTTTTGTGAAGAAGACAACAGCGGTTTTATATATGGAAATATCTAAAGAGAGGGATGAAAGGTAAGAGGCTATAGACTTTAAGTTCTACTGGATAATCTTCAGTGATAATTGAAGATTCCTGTTTTGTTTGGCGCCATCTTTTAGGTGTTTGAAGATGTCTGTGACATAAATATTTGAAGAGCATAGGAGAGAGAGTGATTCCTTGGGGGAGAGTGTTTCTTTGCTGGCTTGGGTGGAACAGTGACGCCATTTATCTTGAAAATTAATTGTATTTCGCTGATTGTGTTTCCTGTAAATTTAGTTGTGTCATATGCGACACTTATGTGGCATTGTTTGTTTATTAGTATTTGTGGGTCAACATTGTCGGAGACGCCTTTAATGCGGTACAGGGCGGTACAGAATTCGTTTTTTAGGATTGATTGTCTAATCTGGTTAGTTAAGATTGTAAGCTTGCGTGTACAAGATTTTGATTTCCCGAAGCTGAATTGGGTGGAAGATAGAAGATTTCTTCCCTCGATCTACCAAGTTAGTCTGTTGTTTATTATCTTTTCTAGAATTTTTAGCAGGCAACAAGAAACGGCAATTGGGTGAAATTTTCCGAGAGAGGGTTTGGGGTTGATGAAAAGGAGATAATGTTCCATGCTGAGCGATTTGTGTGGAAAGTGATTAAATCATTATACGTTTGTAAAAGGTGGTTAGTGGAATTAGGGGGGAGGATTTCAATGATTTCATAGTTAATTTTATCTATTGAAACTTTGTATCATTAGGTTAAGTTCTTCATCCGAAATCGGATGATGGAAGACGGGGTCCGTTTGGAATTCTTTTTTGTTGGGAAGAGTGGCTTCGCGGTTTGTGATTACTGTTAATTGTATGGTTGTTGTACGGTTTTTATATTGTATTTTCGAGTACTGTGAGTGTAGAATTGAAGTGAGGATCAAAGTTTTTGTTATAATGTTTTTTTAGTGAGTTCCAAATGAAGTTCAAAGGTGTTTTGGCATTAAGTGTGTTGTAGAATTCGCGGAATTTTTCTACTTTTGAATGTTTTCTGGCAATGGCTCTACTTCTTTTGCGCTCTATCATGCTGTGTATGTTGGGAGTCCTGCAGAATTCTTTTTCCGCTTGTGCCTTGTTACTCTCAGCTATTTCACATTCATTGTTCCACCATATACATGATGCTTTAGTTTCGTTTAGAGGGTTATAATTATTGATATTTATTGGGGGATGTGACAAATTGTGCTAATTGTGGTGACGATTAAGTTGGTTAGTTCATTCTAACTAGTGGAGGGTAGGATGAAAGGTTTTGACTCGATTCTGTAAGGAAGTTTAGTTGAGAAGAGAAGGATTGCTAATTGAGTGTTTTAAATTCATATTTGTGCAGGTTGTGTGATAAATAGAGAGAGTTGGCATTGATGGCGGTTTTAATGGGAAAATGGTCACTTTCGTGGGGAAATTCAGCCACTTTCCATTGGCAGTTCCGGAGATACTGTAGTGAGGTCAATGGACGTTGGAGACGTGAGATTGTCTAGGATGTCGCGCTATGTATTAAAAATAGTTAGGTTGTTGTTTAGGACAGACTTGAAAATGGTATTGTTGAATACTGTCCACTTACGTCTCCTGCTATTAAAATCAATGTATTATTGGTACTAGGAGGTAGGGAGACTATGAGATTGTTCCAAAGAGTGTCGAATTCCAAAAAGGAGGTTTGCTTCGGCACTCTGAAGATGGTTATTATTAGTAAATCTTTGTTCTTAATCTTGAGCTTGATGCCCTGAGTTTCCAGTTTGCTTGGAAAGTGAAGAATATCAAGGGCCGCGATAGGCATGTTTTTTATTAATACAGATGTCTGAGCTACCTTTTTTGTTTACACAGATTTTTTGAAATATTATAAAATTTCGAAACTTAGCATAGTTGATATCTTTAAGATAAGTCTTTCATAAGAGTAGGATATTATTGTATTGAAATAGGATTTGGGTACCGATCGCGTCGTTGTAGAAACCTCGGCAATTTCGTTAGGTGATATTTAGTTTACGAGGATTAGTGTTCATTCACAGCTGTAATATTAATCAAAAAATCTGTAGGGATTGGTAGGGAGGTAAACTGCTGTAGGGAGAGGTTGAGGTTGTCTGTACAGGATTGGAGTGAATCCTGTATTTTTTTCAATGTTTTTTTCTAATTCTTGTACCAGTTCGTAAAAGTGTTCTTGTTGTTGTGATTAGAGAGTCTGTATGAAGTTAATAAGTTGCTAGTTGTTATCGGAAGTTTTTGTCTGATGTCGTGATTGTAGCTATTGTTGGTTCGGGGCTGATGTCGCTGTTGATAGTGTTATGTAAAAGTGCACTTCCATTAGGTAAGGCGGATGCGTATCGAGATTATATTATGGGAAGAGATGTTTCTTGGGAGAAGTGAGAGTTTTGTTGCGATGTGTGTAATATATAAATTTTTGTATTGCGTGAGTTCTAGGTGGGTCTGATTTGACCGCGTTTGAGCAATTGAGCTTGGTGTTTTGGATCGGAAGAATATTCTTGTCCGTTACTTTTCCCACGTTTATGTTCGGAAATATTTCAAGGTAGTCTGTCGGAATGGTGCGGTTTCCCCTGTTGTAGTTTCTGCTATTGCTGAAGAGATCGAGGTTTTTGAGGATATGTTTCCATGGAAAAACTTCGTGTCCTCTGAGTTGAAAATGTTGTTGGTTGTAGCAACTTAATTTACTTCTATTTGATGTGGGAAGTAGGGGCATTTCTTGATATCGACCCAATGTTCTCATTTGCAGTGAAAACAATCAGGTTGGTTATTACTGTTGTTGGGACATGTATCACATTTGTGTCGTGTTCAGCCACATTTACAGCATCGTGTATTGCGTTTACAGATTTTGGACGAGTGGCCAAATCTGTAACAGTTATAGCACTGTTGCACGGCTGGTATGTTTCAGTATTAAATCAAATATCCCCGAAGAAGACATGATTGGAAATGATTTTGGAGTTTACGATGAATAGTATCGTTTTATAAGCTTCATAAGTGTTTTTTAAGTTTCGTTTGTGTCTAAATCTGTAATGTTTTATTGAATTTGTGTAGCAATTTTTTTGTTAAGGCGTTTCACTTTTGTTATTTTAATGTTTCCTCTATCTGTTTTTGAGTACTTCATAATTTCATACTCCGTATACTTCAGAGGGATGTCTCTTATGATGCATTGAGACGAGATGTAAAACTGCGGGATGAATGCGGTTATCTTATTTAAACCTATTAAGGCCTGTTTGGCGTATTTCTTTTCTGACTGTTAGATATAATTCGATAAGTAGGATACCCATTTTGGATGGATAAGTATTTGCTTTTTAGTTTCGTTCTCAATCTGTAAAACAGTCTTATCGGGTCCGGCCAAGTGTTTGGGACTGCGTGCATGATTGTTTGATGGAGTATGTTTGTGTTTGTTCGGTACTGCATATGTTTGCCTGCTCAGTTGTGTATATTACGGTGTCTTCGACATCCAAACTTTATACTTGTGGTTGTGTTAGCGGTGTGCTGTTGGGTATTGTGTATGTTCATTGTGTGTTTTGTGTTTTTTGGTGTATTTCCGCTTAGGGCTGGATGATACGGTGTTTGGAATTGGTATTATGTTGTGTCATTATTTGTGTGATTGTTGTTGTTTAGCTGGCGAGTATTGTGTTTAGGGGTGATCGGTTTAGGAGGTTCCGTTTTGCAGTTAGTGTCGCTTTTGAGAAGTAAAGTATATTATCTTCCTTTGGTATATTTTTGTTAGTGTTAATACATTATAGAACACCGTTACTTGTGTATTTGTTACGTGTTCGATTTGGAAGGAGTTTTGTGGATCTGTCCCTGTGTCTTTGAGAAGAACCCCAAGAGCGTACCGAACGACTCTTGAACACGGCTCTTCAAGTGTATTCGCCGTCTTCAGACCAACATTGGCTAACATAATAAAAGAAAATAGAAGTTGTTTTATATTATGATTAGTGAACAATTGGTATGACCATCTTCAACAGGGTAGAAGACGCCGTTGAATCGTCTGAATAATCGCATACAGTCTTGCCGCTTGGGTTGTGCGCGATTGTACTGCTGTGGAACACAGCTCTAACAATTAGTGCTCCAAAAGTCCTAGGCGATAATACCGATGACTAATGCGGCCTGAACAGAAAGTTCAGTGTCAGCCACCGGTGACTGACGTGGCAGCTAACGTGTTAATCAGGTGGATATTAAATATTCAAGACTAGAATTTCGATACAGAATACTGCGTGGGAAGAAATTATACCGTGACAGATAGTTTACCACGATACTGTGGAGGTAACGGTTGTAGGGACGAAGTAATCACATTATTTTGATTAGCAAGAAACATGTCGAGAGAACTGCAACAAAGACTAACGGGGATAGGAAATGAGCAACGAAAAAATGAATTGCTGAGAAAAATAAACGTAATTAGTGAAGAACGTAAAGATAGGTACTGCAGAGATAACGGAATGCCCAAGAAGAACACTCGCAATGGCTGGAAAGTATGGTGGAGGTGTGTGAAATATACGAATATGTAGGAGTAGTAAATGCGCAAGCTTGTTGTAAGGACAATTCCAATTTTGGAGATTAAGAAAACTAACGTGAAGTAAAATAGTAATATGTGATCCTGGCCAAAGGAACAAAGTTCTTAGTAGAAGTAATTGTTCAATAGCTTGTTTTGTTATGATATACTCGCAACAAATTTATATCTGCTACCAGTAACAAAGGGAGATGCGATTTACATTTTGGGTATTTCAGATCTAAAAAAAAAACATTCATATGTAAAAAAGACCCATCAAGGAAAATGCTACAGTGGTATTTCGCGTGCTAGTATTTTACAATTCTTTTTTGACACAAATTTTTAATTCATTGAGCGAAGTGAAACCATACAATTCTGTTCAGGTACTTATGCATATATATATATATGCACCTATATACTCAGAGAAGTACAAAAATTTTCAAAGGTGCACTAAAGTTAAGTGGAAAATAGTTCCAATAAAAATATTTCGGGCAGCTTAGCCTGTCCTCTTGCCAGCTCGGCTTCTCTGTACGTCTTTTTCCTTGGCGCCCATATCGCGTCCACGATATTTGATCTATTCAGTAAATTCGTGAAACTATTCCAACTGAAAGAGGGCAATACGCAGACGACAATTACACTATTTTTCTGATTATATGCCACGTTCCAGCAAACTTATGAAGATTTTATGCGATCAGAACATACAGTATACCGCCAGAGCCTGGGCGTGGGTAAATACACTAGGGGAAGAAAACATTTTAAAACAATTATTGTCTCGTCTATAAGATACATAAGATATACAAGGAAATCCGGTTGGAAAGATTAATAGGATCCTTCAGGGTGTGGAAGAATTGGTTTAAAAGCACAAATATTAAAGGAGAAATGTATGAACAAAAGTTAAGGCCAGCTAGGAAAAAATAATCAGGAGAAAAAAAATGCGCAGAAATATTTAATAAAATTCATAAAAACATGAAAAACAAGTGACGCGATAGACCAAAAAATGGCTAAGTTCGTAGTACTTTACGAAACAGCTTATGGAATTAACCGTTTGAGTGCCATGGATCTTTGTCCTTTCCCTGTGAAAAGTGTCAAGTGGTGCAATATCTCTTCTTTGTATTCAAATTTAAAAGTACCAAAGAGTGCTACAGCGCTCTTTTCTGTTTACATACGATAAGCGTTCATTCATTCACTTCAGTATCAAATATCGCGGTCTTGATTTGAGCGCCAAGATAAAAGAGGTGGAGCGATATTATTATTTATAAGAATAAAAACGTGCACACAGTTCATCTTCATTTACGTCACAGTTCTATCTTCGTTTGAAGCTGAACGGTAACTTAACCGTAAAATCACGCATCGACAGAAACCATGCGTGCTGCGATTTTTGGCTTCACCGCCTGTAGCGCTAGTATAGTTCTGACAACAAAAGGATGCACAAAATCGCCACTTGGCACTCAAATAGTTAAGAAAGGAATAGTTATAGGGACCTATATTGTAGAGAATACGAAAGTCAAGGAGGGAAAAGGAATATTCAATAAAATTAATTAAAAACGGTTTAAGCTAAGAAAAGCCAAGTAAAGTCAGTAAGGACCGTTGCGTATCCTTCTTCCCCTTTTCCCACTTACACACTTCTGCGAGCTCAATAGTTCGTTTGTCTCTTTTTGACGAGTGACTGTATTTTGTCTTAGTCAGCTGACTAACTGGCGATCCTGACCAGACAGTTTTGTTGTTATCGTCCCGGTCCCAAATTTTTGCGTTAAATTTGGGCTCGGGGAGAAGAGAACGTGGCGAAGAGTGTGTGTCACAAAATATTGGGTCATGTACGAAGACACCGCGGTTTTTTGGTACATTTTTGAACCAAAATTTTCTCTATTGAAAATCAATTTTAATGAAGTACATATTGACCATTAATATCTATGACCTTTTGCCATTTTTCGGGTAACTTCATAATTACATCAATGTAGAACTTCTATGCTTTATCGTCGAAAAACTTGGCCAAGTGACTTTCAGCGGCGCTTGAACGAGAGAGTTTTGCAGAAACCGAAACAAATGATAAACTCATGAAGAGAGTTTTGCAGAAACCGAAACAAATGATAGTCAGACGGTGTAAGGTCCGGGCTATACGGTGGATGCATCAAAATTTCCTAACCAAGTTCCTTCAATTTGTTCCGATTCATTAAAGATGTGTGTGGCCGCGCATTGTCATGATGGAACATAATTCCATTTCTATCGGCCAATTTTGCTTCGTTCAAACGGTCGAGTTGTGAACAGTACAGAAGCAAATTGATGGTTTTGCCAGGTTGCAGCAGCTCATAATGGACAATTCCCTTCCAATTCCACTAAACACTGATCATAACCTTGTTTGCCGACAATCTAGGCTTTGAAATCGTTTGTGAAGAATTTTTCTCGTATTTCATCAATTTTATAATGCCTATAATGATTCGCTTCAAAAATGGTTCGATTTCGTTGCGTTTCAGCAGCATTTTATTGATGATTATTCAGTTAATCAAGTTTCTTTGCGTTAATTTGTGTGGCACCCAAACACCGAGCTTCTTTGTATAGCCTGCTCTTTTCATATGATTCCAAACTGTCATATAGTTGATGTTTAGTGACAAATGTTAGCTGACAGCTTTCGTGTTGGTCTTACTCCACCAGTTGCAAAATTTCATCGACTTTTTCTGTGACTGGCCGACCAAAGCGAGGTACATCTTTGACATCGAAATTTCAGGAACGGAATCGAGCAAACTACACCCGGGTCCTTCGTTCACTCACAGCATTTTCACCGTACGTTTCAGAAATTTTTCGGCATGCCTTACCTTTTTTATAGAAAAAAAGCATCATATAACGTATATCTTCAGATATTGCATTTATTTTCAAATTAGTAATCTATTTTCACAAATAATGCAAGCTGAAATGTCACCTTTTAAGCACATAATTCGTTTGAGACAATCGGGTGAGTGTTGCCCGATATATAGGTATCAATACCATCTAGTGGCAAGAATCGGCGAAGTCTTTTTACATGACACAATATATAACTTTGTAAGTTTTTGTCAAAAATACATACATATTTATTAAATTCTCTTAGAAAGTATCCGGGAATTATAGAAAGGGAGAGAAAAAACAATCAGACTATGAAGTGTTAAAATCACTTCAATAAACTAAATGCAATATTTAATAGAAGGAAATGCTATTGCTTACCAATGAATGGACATTATATAAAACAAATAAAGCATACAAGATTGAAGTTCTTATTTTGTGATCTCTTAATTTGTGATGTGAACGATATAACAAATGGCTTAACACGTTGACGACCGATAACGGTAATCTCGTCTAAGCCGCCCGAAAGCTGACGACCGATGACGGAGATTTTCGTTTTTCTACATCTATATATTTAAGATGTGTATATTTAAAGTATATATTTAAAATATATACGACAATAAGAAACTAATTTGAGTGCAGTAATATCATTTGACTTAAAACTTTATTATATGCCCGATTCTACGTGAAAGGATGGAGATCAAAAACCAGGTCGTGAACGTGTTACGCAGAACATATTTATAATAGATAACATTTTAACCAACAAATCAAATTTAAACAACAAATAAGCAGGAGCCGAAAAAAAAATTAAAATAAATTACAATGCCGACAAATAAATGTTGAATAAATCAAGTAATTATGAAATATTAACATAAACGAACAGATCAAAGGTATTTAAAATAGTTCAACAAGAAAATATAATCTAATATAATTAAAGGAACAGAAATATAAAATTAAATTAAACATATAAGTATAATTACGTACGTAATTTTTCTGTAGATATTTTCAACAGTTTCAAATACGCATTATATGAAGACGTATCCAAATCACCCAGTTCCCAAAAAAGCAATAGTCCAAGCACAGCAAAGTGTGCATCAGTAATCAAAAGTTTATCATCACCGGTGCAGCCATGCCCGATAACCAAATGGAAAACATCCCTGATGCATTCGGATTTCGCGTGATCTAATTCCTTTAATTAAAAAATGCCGTGCGCAATTTTTAGAACTTTGGCTAAAAAGAACGGTGTTGTATTCAATGGAAACACGTTAGGGCCGTACGCCGAAATAATGTTTTGATCTTTACTACTACTACCGAAAAACCAAGGCGTAAAAGCCCTGAATTCAGGAGCGAATCGTCTTTTAATTTTTCAAATTCTACATTGTACACGTCGTTGCAATATTTTAAATCAATTACCGCGCAAAATCCGCGTTTAGTTGTAAAGCTTTCAATTTTTATTGAAATTAGAAAACTTTAAATTTATACTAAAAATACCAGAAAATAAACTTAATTTTAATTTTCATTGTCAATAATTGTTTTATTTTACAATTAACATTTTTCCGTTCGTGTAAAATAATGAATAATACGAACCCAAGTAACCAGATTAGTCAAATAATTTAAAATAATAAACGGAAATGAAATATAATTATCTTAAGCGAAAAATATTACAATTTTAATAATGGACAGACCTAAATATTATTTTAACAAAAAATCAGGAAAGTGTAGAAATAATTAAAGCAGCGCATATGTTCTTAAATATTAAAATGTATAAAGTATATAATGTAAATAGTTCCAACAAGCACTCTCTGATGTACTGCTCGTGGGAGTTACTTTCCTCTTTTTTCCCTCATAAATGAAACGCAGCTAACATCACTCTACTCTAATTGCTCTGCTTGAAATGAGCAAATCTTAAAACAACATTTATGATTGGCAAATGAACTCTTCGAAATTAGTCAAATGAGTCATGATCCATTGACTTTTTCCATTACACGCCTTTTTCAATCACTTATCTTACAATCGTCCTATAATGTTCTTTTGCGTCTTTCGTTTTGTCTTTAGGTTTCTGTTTTTGGTTTTTTCTTTGTGTATGTTGTCGGTTTGTTTGTCCTTTTTCACAATTAACTCACGTATGTTGTGTACGTGCATATTGGTTTAGTTTATATTTTGTGAAACACAAAATATTGTGAGAAAGACCGTCTGACCCAGGATATTCAAAGCTCTAGCAATAGAATGATATGTTGAATATGTAAGGTTACAAAAATCTTATTAATATCGTAATACTTTGGCTTCAAATTAGTATGTTGATGAAGGTTTAATTAACAAATTTGATTTTTATTATATATCAGTTTATTCCTTATAATACGGTAGTATTAACTTCAATAAATAATTATATTGAATGAAATTCTTTTCATTTCGCCTCAAGCATGGCGCCTCTTCCAGGGTATATCCCCAAAATTGGGTATTATAGTTAATGGTACTGGTTTGGCAATAAACTAGCGTCCTTGTTTAATCCTTACCTGAGGCCGATAAACCTTCGGCTAGGACGTGACAATATTTTGATCGGAAAAGTAAAGGGGGGAGGTGATAAACTGATGAACTGTTTGATTATACGAAAATATTTTTATTATTTAATTAAATAGTGATATTTCTATCGCTTCTTTATACTTCGATTCGTAATACAAATAACGTTTAAATAAATGTAGTAATGAAAATATGTTATACTTGAGGAATATGCGAAAATGTCTAAATTGAAATGATTTGCCTTAATGTATAAAATCAAATTTTTAATATATTTGGAAGATGCATTACGTAGCAATGTCATTGACATTTTCTTGAAACCGTTACATACCAGAATTATTGAATGAGTATTATAAGTGTACTTACATCACCTTTCTCCGGAACGTACTTTGCCAGACAACCCCAAAGTACACCGAATCCAATACCTCCAGCAATAGCAATTGGTCCTTGAAGAATTTGATACCATAAAGCATCTTGAGAAAACATAATACTTTTGACAATTCCATAAATAGCAACTGAAACTGCGTCATCAATTCCAGCCACAGCGATAATTAAGGTAGGTATACCCTATGGATGGGAAAAAGAAAGTAATTATGTTCATATAAGTATGAATATCTGAACATACTTTGGGTACCCATAAGCAATCAGTTACTTTGATATCTAAAACAAGTTTTGTACTGAAATAAATTTTTTATTTCTCAATCTACTATACAGTATCCATCATTATCAATGACAGTTTTCCATCTTTCCATTGAATTTTCAATTCCCATTCTTACAGAAATCTAGGGTCCGTGAGGCAAAATCTGACTCAAGGTGCTTCATTACATCTTCTATAGAAATGAAAGTTTAATTTTTTAAAGAATGCTCTAAAGATCTTAATTCATGATTGTCGAACGAAGCAATATCTGGGCAGCAGCAGTAAAACTTCCCATTGCATTTCTGTGATTTTTTCCGGAATGGGAGTCGTTGGATGGGGGCGGTCATTATTATGTTCTATTATTAAACATTTGTTACCGACGAAAGGTGCTCTATAATTTAACAGTTTTAAATGAATCCGTTGTAATTGTTGATAATACAATGTAGCAGTAATTGTTTTGTCAGGTTTCAACAACCCAAATTGATTTATTTCT
>JABFPT010003912.1:1650-13020 GCA_022817245.1 Nixonia krombeini
CTTTGACTTTACTCTTCTTTGATTTCTGGTAAATCGTTTCATTATTGTCACTAATTACTTGTCCCTTGTTTTTAGCTAAAACATACGAAATAATTTTGTAATGTACACTCCTTTTCTCGTGTTAATAACAATACTTTACATACTTCTATTTCATTTGAAATTTAGTTTAATTTTTATTTATTTACATGTATAAGAAATTAAAGATTTACTTGTGTTATTTATTAGCTTGTTTAAACAAAAATTATTACCTGCAAACAGTCCCATTTGCTTATGTATACTTCGATCTTCTTCAACTTCTCGTTTTCGATCCATTTCAAGGCACTCAACAATTTCATTTCGCCTTTCAACGATTTCTACCAATCTGTTAAATAAATGATTAAGTACATAATTTACAACAAAATTTCAATTAAACATATATAACTTGAGAATAACTGAAAAATAGTAACTAAAATGTTCCTTAAATAATTTTTCTTTTCAACATCACATACAGGTTCAAATTACGTGTATTAATTACCTTTGTATCAAAGCTTCCTCTCGTTGCTTATCGAAATCAGTCTTTGTTGCCTCAGGTTGGCACATAAGGCATCGAATTTGATACTCTATATCGGCGTGTTCTTCTTCCAGCCGATATTGTCTGCGAAGTAACATAAGCTCAGCCTGTCTCCTAAAAAGTTCGTTCTTCTCATTTACGAGTGCGAACAATTCTAATACAAGTTCTTCCACGTCCACATCTAAATTCGTATCTAAAATTACATGCTTGTCAATTAGTTACACTATAAATTCATATTAGAAAAATTACAATACAATATACGTATTAGTGCACAACAATAAAATAGCTTGTAAATTACCTTCTCCGTGTTTGGTTTCGCATTTATCTCTGATCATTTTCTCTAAGCGTACACCCTGTTTTTCCAGTCCTTGCTGCTGTAATTCAATCTCATCCATTTCCAATTTGACATCTTTTATAGATATTACCTTTATCTATAAATTTGGTCGAAAACATTAAACGAAACTATTATGAATAAACTGTAATGCTTTTATATTCATCATTTGATATCTTCAATTGCAACTTTTTATTATAAAAAAGTAGCAGTATATCTCAATCTATACGTTCATTTTAATTTTTTATATTGTAAAAGCAAGTGTTCTCCTAAATGGTACCTTTCTTCTGTGTGGTACAGGCCGAGGTGGCGCAGGACCTTTTTTTCTCTTCCACTTGCCCTCCACACTTTTATCAGGAAAGGACATGTACGTTGGATTCTCCATACAAGTTACACTTTGTCTGTTCCTGTTCGCCTCGTCCTTGTTTAATTTCTCATCAGTCCATGTGTTCGATTTCGACATTTCCGTTGTCGTGTTCTCTGTGACTGGAATAGTACACTCGCTTCTGATAGTTTGGGAAGTGACTTCTGACACAACGTTGGACGTGCTGCTCGATATTGGAGGCGGAGGTGCAGGTTTTGCTTTCCGCATTCGTGGTGTTGTTCGTGGAGATTCGCCCTGCATTTACAGTTTAACAATGATTATTAAATGCCAATATTTTTATAAAGAAAAAATGTCTTCTTTATATTTCTTTAACACATAAAAAAAGTTTATTTCGTATACAAGTTTGTAAAGGTATAATTAATCGAAATGTATTGCTTTTGTAAATTTAAACTCACACCACTGAGAACAGAAGAATTTAGCGATTTTGCAGGTGAAACAATAGTTTGATTAGGGCTGGAAAATCCTGTAGCGGAAGTGGGTGGCTGAGGAGCCGGTTTTTTCTTTCTAGTACTTCCACCAATGCTGTCCAAAGTTGCCGTCGATTTGGCACTGTTTATAGACGTATTGGAGGCGTAAATATTGTCACGACTTAGTTCCGACTTTCGTTGCAACGTACTTGTTTCCGTTTGCCTATGCCAAAAGTAAACATGTATTTGAAAAGGTAGCAATTATTATTTATACAATTATTATTTATAAGACAATATGTATATATACTAGATATATCTAGTATGCCACGGGGCACCTGAATACTCTGTTACAATAATATAACCTACTTGATGGTACGTGGTTTGGGTACAGGTGCAGCAGTGGGGTTGACTCCGGCCTCAGTCCAGGTATCGTCACAATCCTCCTCCTGCTCCTCGTCGCTCCAAAATGGATTGAGATTGACCTGTGGCGCCTGCAGCAGTCTTTTGGTCGGCGAGTTGACCGCAGCCCGTTCGCTGAAGAGACACGTCCTTGCAGCTGGTCGCGGAGGACGCCTGTCCTCTTCGCCTCCTTCGTCATCCTCGTCGCTGTCGAACGGATTGATCGATTGTCTCTTGGACGTGTCCCCGTTCCCTTCTCCCGTCTCTTCGTCATCGTTGAACGGATTCAGCGCTTCCGGGTACTCCTCAGAGTCGCTCAGATCCTTCCTCGTCGACAAATCCGTCTCCGTCACCGTCCGATCAAGTGGTTCGTTATCGCCTGCGATCACCCGATCGCGAGAAGCCTTCAAAGAATCCGGAGGCTCGAGTATTTTCGTAGCGTCGGTGCTTGACAGTCTCGTACTCGTTACGGGTACCTGATCCTTGTCAGGTTTCGTCTGCCGGCACTCGAACATCCTGAGCCTCTGCTGTACGAGGGACAGAGGCCTCTCTTCTTCAGGCTTGTCCTCGAACGTCTCTTTGGTATTCTCCTTAACACCTAAACCCTTATCTTCTACGTCGTGGGACGAAATGGCAGTAGGGTGCTGATTGTCGTGTCTCCTAATCTCTACGGTATCTAAAATATTACTATTTACGACGGTTTCATCTTCCTTTTCGCTCTCTTCATTACCATCATTATCGTCCTTGGCATCGCTGTCATCCTCGACATGCTCATCATTGCCGATCTCCTCCTCTTTGTCATCGTCTACTTCTTCGTCTACTTTTTTCTCCGCCTTTTCTTTGAATCGGGGAGACGAGGGTGTTTCCGCGGCGGGATCGCTCTCGAGCGACTTGTCCCCTGGCAAAAATCCGTCGACCATCGACAGCTCGTCCATCTTGTCGGACAAGAGGTGGCTGGTCATCAGGTCCAGCCGCATCCGCTGCCTCTGCGAGATCTGGTCGGGGATACAGCTTCTTTCGGCTTCCCGGCGACTCCGTATGCCAAGCGAGGACTTTTCCTCGTCGCTGAGCGGCTTGTCGCTGAAGCTCGGCCGTCGCGGTTCGCAGGGAGAGCTGTCGGAGTTGGCCGTCTGCTGCCGCCGCGTCATCGGCTCCTCGTCCGGGCAGGTCTCGCAGCAGAACTCACCGTCCTCCGTCTCGTAGTAGTTGCCTGGGGTCAGCTGGTTGCGACAACGCGCGCACCGGAAACACGTGCGGTGATACGGCGACCTCGCCACCACCAGCTTTTCCGCCAGAAACACTGGCAGGCCACACACGGCACACTGCTCCCTTCGCATCCCCGAACACACGGCTGCCTGGATCAGAAGGTACAGCGGTTAGTGATCGCGCTGTCAAATAGGCGGAAACTCTCGCCATTTTGCTCTCCTACGCCGCTATTTACACCCGCGTCATTCAACTGTCGGCGGACTTTTTACCCTGGCAACGTTTCCTGGACGAGATCCGAAATTTATCCCATTTCCACGCCGAGCGAAACACGATTAATTAACTTCTCGTCAACTTCTTCGCAATTAAATACATCTACCGTCCGTCGGGAATTTATTAAATATAAATTTCATACTTTTTTAACGAATCAGATAATTCGAATCGTGGGATAAGTAATTATCCGAAGCAGCAATTATCTCCACTCGAAGTAGAGGATTTTTGAAGGCGATGATAAAGAAATAGGATTTTCGATGTCCAATAAACGTCGCTCTTTACCGGTATTTACATCGCATCGTCGTCATTCGTTACGCGTGTTTCGAACAGCGCAATTCAGCCGAATTCTCTCAACGTATTTTCAAACAATACTGCTTCGCCAAGTCGATCGTCCGCCCACATCGCGGATGTAACGAATTGCCCAACACCAATTTAACGAAATTACGTGTAACTGCAGTTATCGTACTATGCGATCAGTGCAAGTTAAAAAAAGAAAATAAAAACGAGGGAAAAAAGAGATTCGTAGAATTGTTCCGTTAATTCGGACGAATTGTTTAGCGTTGAAAATTACTCGATATGAGAGAACCAAGCGCACCGACGTGTACGCAAATTACCTCCAGCAAAATTTCATTCGAGAAATTACCAGTTAGAATGGAAAACCTAAAATTGACAAAAAAAATTTGATTATCAAGTATTTATTAATTTCTTACCGCTGATTGCTTCAACTTGTTATATCGAGTACAGTAAACGGCGCTGCCCTCAATTTACTTATTCTTTATATTCCATTAAAAATCGGTACACTCTGTTTTACCGACAATCGTGACTTCCTTCATATCGGTAATTTTTCGCAACGAAATTTTTCTCAGTGTAGTAATAGCGTGAGGCATCGACATTCGCGTATCTCCACGACTCATTTATTCTCATTAAAGATGGCGGAGAGGAAGTTAACTATCGTGACATTTGCAAGTATTCGAAATTTGAAGATTCACAGTTTAATGTAGGGGAAACACGCGGCGGGTTCACGATACCTTATTTAGCCGATAAAATAAGGTACTCATCGATATTTTTAGACGCCGCTAGTCATCCTACGAGCCTAGCGGGTAATTGTTGATTTCGAAATTTGACCTTGTCGTATGGGAACAAGTGGCAATGAGAAGCTTTTCTGATCATGCGTTACACCTACCGATCGTGTAGAATAGCGGGTTTTTGTTATACGCCGATGTTAACGCCGGTGCAGTAAATGGATAATACGATGTGAAACTTGTGGCAAGAAAGTGTAAGTGACGGTTACTAGTATTGACTTTTTCTGATTATTATGATTATTATTAGAGGGATATAAACAACAGTCAGTGTTAAAGAATAATGTCACCGAATGAAACGATCCAGTAATTACTACTACTGTACTTTGATTTGTTCCCAGTTATGCGCGCGTGTGTGTGTGTATCTATTTATGTAGACATTATATCACGCATGTTTTCTAACCAGCATTCAAATATCTGAAATTAGCATATTAATTTAATAATGTACTTTGTGTTATAATATGTATTAGAAATATAACGGTAAATATAAACGCGAGTCGTTGTTAAATGACGTAACTGAAATAACACATTCCGACTGCGAATTACTACCTGCTACTTGTAAAACAATTTTCTTTTCATTTTCAGAAAACTGCTGATGGAAAGCGGGGAATTTTCACGATGACTGCGACGTAACGGTCAATTGAGGAGTCGTAAATCCACGCAATATGAAAAAGTGCGGTCGAAAACTAACGTTATCGTCCCTTATCGTTCGCTCGTAACCATCGCCATTGCATGACGGAAGCGATTTCTCATGCGAATTAGTCATTAGGCCATTTTGTACAATAAAACGACCGGTAGTCCCATTTCTCGACGCTTCTCCGTTTCGTTTTATCAACCGCCACCGCGGTATAATGGACGCTCCGTTTTTGCGCTCGTTTCGATTCGACGAAAAAAACGCTCAAATACTCCGCATCTCTCCACCGCGTCGTTTGTCATTTCAGTTCGGATCGTTCGGTCGTTCACGTTCCGACAAAATTGCTGTATTGCGGATCGCGAGCTTTTCTCTCCGATTATTAATCGAATAATTGACTGATCGCTGCCAAAGAATGCAACTTTTCAATCCGGATTTTTTTCCACTCCGCCTTTTCCACTCGATTTCTTCAATTCAATTTTTCTACCATTTCATTTGTCAATTCGATTCTCTCCACTCACTTTTTCCAATTTGATTTTCCCCGGTTTTATTATTTCCATCCTGCTTTTTTCATTCGACTTCCTCCATTTTATTTTCATTCGTGAAGATTAGCCTATTGTTAAAACGTGCAGCATCGCATAACTCCACTTTCCATTCGATTATCGTCGGACGATTTGTTCGCGTATTTCATTGGCCGGATCAAAATGCGCGCGTTGGTTTCTCCGAGACTGATCGGCCGACAGTGGCCCCGAGGCTGGCGCGAGATTCGCGCTTCTTCGGCCGATTGTATTTCATTTTCACACTCGATTAATCCGCGTCACCGAGCCGTGATGGGACTTTCGTCGATGCGTCTAATTAATTTCCGCTTTTTTCACTGTTCCAGCGGCGCTATTAAACACCGCGTTTACGCCAACCGTCGACTCACCTCGCCCGTAATCTCATTAGCCGCTTGACGTTTCTTCCAGGCTCGGTTTGCTCGGGGATGGCGAGGAATGCGAAATTGGATAGCTGGCAGATTATTACAAATGTGTCAGAAGTGGAAATCATCTGACAAAGCACTGCTGCAAAAGAAACCTAAAACGTAACGGTTTGTTTCGCGTGTAATTTAACAAGGCTTCTAATTTGGCCGACGTTTTTAGACCTAACCGTATAAAGTCTTTCGTCCGCGGAGTATCACGCCCCCCCCCCCTCCCCCAACAGCGATGAACTTAGCTCTCGATACGACAAACAAAAGTTGCCCACGAGAAGAGGCCGACGAATCGAGACCCGTTTTCCTTCTCGTTTTTGTTTCCCCTCTTTTTTTACCGCCTTTCTTACCTATGTATTACGTAGAACGAGAGAGAGAGAGAAAGAGACAGAAAAGGGTGGGACGATCTTAACGCGTAAATCACAGTTCACCGTGCGGTAGGTGCAGCCCGAATCATTGGCCATCTTCTGACTAACGCAAAGAAAGCTGAAATTCAGGATTAAACTGCTCGGGGCGATTGACCGGACGCTAATTACCTTCGGCGCGGCGATGCGCGCGCGCACCATGCCCGCGTGTACACTACCGGAGTATAAATAGCGCGCGACGACGCTATCACTTCCTTCTTTCTATCTCCGAAACGGGAACAGCCCGTCATTACTTTTTTGCAAATGCGCGATGTTCATTTTTAAACAGCAACCTTTTAGTCGGACGACCCGCTGACCCGAACTGTATAGATCGTCTCGAAATTGTTTTCTCTTGTGTGAAAAAAAAAGCGTTTTTCAGCGCCGTTGAAATCAACAATGTCATTCTAACAGAGACAAACATACTCTTATTTCTCAGACACCACTAAATTCTCATTTATCGAAACAATTTTGTTCCCATTGATCATAAAATACAAAAAATGAATAATAAAAAGAAGACACCAATTTCTTCATATTTTTTCTCTTATTTTACGTCTCTTTCTACTCCTCATTTATCCACATTTCGTAGTTTATAATAGTCGCGAACTCGTTTCCCGAGAATATTTGTACGCTGTTTTTTTCACGACTATGCAAATGTGTGATACATTTTATTGGATTTATCGGTATATCACGGTATTAAGTGTATCTCTCTTCGAAAGCGACATTAATCGCGGCCATTCGACGATCATTGATATTCCTTCGGTATTTTCGCCACGCTGTACGTTTTTGCTATTCAGTCGCCGCTTCGCGAACGTGATAAGTGATAAAATTATGCGATACGTGACTGGGTTTCCACGCTCCCTCGAACGGCGTAGGAACGGCCGATATTGTCCACAGGCCGAACGCACAAATTTGTGGGCCGTTTACAAGCGAAGGAACAAAGGGCAGATCTATTACCATCGATGAAAGTCCGTCCGTTTGCTATTCAACGGAGGAGCGAGTCCGATGAAGAATTTGATAGCGCGCTATACTCAGTTATTAACCTTGTCGGGGAAACGTATAGCCGCAAATTCATACTTACGACCGTACCGATAAATAATGCATCTGTGCATCAAAATATTACACTCCGCGTTCACCGTATCGATCAGATTTTAACTTTCACGTGTGCACAGAGAAGTAACCGTAGACTGATTTTGACAGAAACGCGTTAACAGTTATTTAATCGGGGAATGCAAATGACGTTACGAAAATAGTTGCGAATAAGTTGTACAGTTATAGATAATAATACGAACGACGAATTGTTACTCGAAGCCTGGACACGTTCTAGAAATAAAGTAACGGCTTTAATAGACGTACGGTCGTTTAGAATCGGTCATACGTGCGCGAAAAGGTCAATTGCAAATATAGTTCTAAACAGTCATCGATATTAATGTTTCCTCGGCCTTTTAAAAGCGATAGGGAAATGCGATTGGAATTTTTTTTTTTGATAAATCGCGCGAGCTTAGAACGATCAAATCGTCGAGTGTTTTTAGCGAAATTGAAAAAATTCATTGTGCGAGTGATTTTTGTTTCGAGGTGAATAGAATTTTGTGACGAACGCCGTTTCCAGGATATTACCATCGGGGAAAAGAAAGGAGGGAAAACCATGAAACCGCAAAATTCATTCGTCCGGGCATATCGTACAATACGACATATCGCGACAGATAATCTCGCGACACATAAGTGGTTCTCGTTTTCTACGATACAACGAAGCCGAGCCTATTGGCCCGCTTTTGATTCCCTCGTCGAGCTGGTTCGACGCAGAATTTATTGGACTGACCCGATTCTCTAACTCTCTTCTCGATTTCTCGCTCGAGTGTTTTATCTATTTTACTTTCATAACGGGCGACATATAGTTGTAAAACGTCACCTCGCCGCTCTTCGATCTGATTCATGAGACAAGTATTGACAAACACATCCCCTCCAGCGTGTCCTTAATAAATCTTGAAACGATTGCTTTGCCGCTCCGAATAATATTTTCCTCCTTAATTTGGAAGTTCTCCATCGACGCTCGTTAGTTCTTTCGTGAAAACAATTCGAGCATACACTTGCGCGAGGAAATGTACGGAATTTCCCAGTTTCGGGAAAAGGAGTACCACAAACTGTCCGTAGGAAATTATCCAAATCTAGAATGAAATTACCAATTGCGTCAGTTTTCAATCAGAGCCTGATCGGTGCAAACTGTCGACGATCCTTTCTAAACGATCTTAATCAATATCCACGAACAGGCGAGGGAAAAGGAATAAAAATGCACGGCCGCGTGTTTTTCTTATTTCGCCACTTCTTCGCTTTCCATTTAATCCCGCGGCTATTGAATGTACAATATCACGTTCCATTAACCATTCGATTTAAAGAGTAACGCAGGAAAAAGTGCATCGTATCTGAAACACTCGGTGTCGGTAATGAGGATGCATAAATTTGGCCGGGCGAGTGTGAAAAATGAGTGACAAGTGCTCACGTGCCAATTAGCATATAATTTAGCAGGCAAATCGTTTGAAAAATTGCACTTTCAACCGTTTCAGACAACTACCCACTCGACGGCAGTCATCGCCGAGTCGAGTGTTCTCGAGGCGTCGTTCCGCCGAGCGCGGACATTGACAAAGACGGACGGATCGATCGATCCTCGCCGATCGAACGTCCTCCATGCACCACCGCCGTTCGACTGTTTTATGCAAGAGAGGCCTTCTTAAAGTATGTATGTGCCGGTTGCGAGAGCGACGCCTTTTCTGCGCCTCGTACGTGTACGTCCTGGCACACGTACACTCGCACACATGCATACGTTGCATGCTCGGCTACTTGTGCGTGCATGGTTGGCCGGTGGTATTCTCAGCATTCGACAATGCACTTTTCCTCGAGGAATTTTCACTGTGGAATTTTTATTTCGAAATTTCCTCGTGGACCGCGGCAACGCATTTGAAAAATGAATCTGACGGTTTTACCGTGCCGGAAATATTTACGTCAAAGTAGTCACTTCTGGGCAGGAATAAAGTTCAAACGGTCCTTCTCATGCGTGACGACTTGTTGCATTCTGTAAATTTTACATTTAGTCCAGAGTTGGAAACTTGCATGAGAAACGGTACTTTTCAAATTTATTTTCTTTTTCTCGGAATTCTTACATTTGTACTATTTTCTTTGCATTAGTATATTTATTTGTAATGTTTTATCTTATAATTGTTTATTTTTTCTCGTAACTTTTATACTGCATTTATCTCGTATGCGTCAGGTACAATATTACATTTAGTACTAAAAAACACATTTTTTATCATCCACTTTACGTTACTTGCGTTATTACACTACGAGAAGAATGTATTTACTACTAACTAGTAGGTATGTACATAAGAGTATATTAATTAACGTTATCTCTTATGTAACTATAAATTAAATGCACCAGCGCTTACAATGCAAACTTATCGCGTTATTAACACGTAAATCGCGATAGGCAAAGAAGTGTGATTAATCGTTTACAACTGAAAATGGCTGATCGCGTCGGTATCTGAAACCGCGGATTCTTAATCCGCAAATAAGCAGCGAAGGTTTACGGGCTTTGCTGTCCAGCAAATGTCGCGTTGTTATGAAACAATATCATTCTGATACACTCCCCTTAACCCCTTGCACTGCTATTTACCGCGGAATAATTCGGGTCCAAGCGATACATCAGAGTGGTCGAAAAAAGAGCCGAATCGGCGGAGACATAGTGTCTGAATTTGAAAAATAATATTTCTTACGGCTGCTTATGAAGTAACATTGCGGTTATTTACTTCGTCCGACATTGTTCTTGTGGAATTCAAACGAGTTTCAACCAAAAACTTGTAAAAAAAAAATAACTAAGAATTTGAATTACCACCACGAGCCTGACTCGTGATATTCAATCGTGGCCCAAACTTTTCACCACGTGTCAGACACGTGAAAATAGTGCAAAGGGTTAATCGCCAGTATAACGATAAATCGTACGCAAAACAGTGAGGAAATATATAAATATAATTCGCGGTACAAAAGTGTGGTAAAAAGTTAACCAAAATACCTTTTTTATTTCGTCGTTCCAATAAAACAACGGCGTAACGACAAATACCTACCCACAAGTGAGGAAAAAATAGAAAACGGTACATACGTGTTCCCTCCATTTCCCCATATCAGTGTTAATACAGCATCGAAAGCAATAGAGTTAATGGGCAAGAATGGGAAGCGTAGACAAATATTTGCGAGTGACCAGCGTCTGTCGCGCAGTCATGTGCCATCGCGCGCATCGCACACGGCGGTTTGGGGCGCCGTTTTTGCACACCCACGCGCGTGCGAGCCAAGTGTACACGCGTAGGTGCAAACGCGTTATTTTCTACCGGGCAAACAGAGCGCGAAGCGGCGTTTCGCAACGGCACTCGCAACGAGTCAGATGTTAATGAAAGCATGGGTCAAAGTTTGTGCGGCTGAAAAACGATGTTAACCTTTCGAACAGTGTCTAATGTACGTATAAGGTAAACATGCGAGGAGCATCGGAGCGTTAGAGCGAGATTAGCCATGCGCCTCCGCGCGTGGACAAAAGCAAAACAATAAACAACAAAGCAATTACCTTCTAGCAGAATATTTCAGGTTTATATTGCCCCATTAAGTCCAAGCTTTCCTCCTGGAGAACAAAAACAAACGTGTGAGAGAGAGGAATCGACGTTTCCGTAGCGAGGACTTTGGAGTGACAGACATTCTTTCAACACTA
>JABFPT010003913.1:0-13019 GCA_022817245.1 Nixonia krombeini
AATAAACTGGAATTTTGCTTAAATATTTCAGTTATATAACATTTAGGATTCATTTATACCGATCATCAATAACATGAAACAACTGATCGATTGATGTATACAGCTGACCTGTTGCTGAAAAAATAGTTTTTAATTTTACATAAAAAATTTTATTTACACGCGTAATGTACATTTAATGTTTTATTCCTCTTAAACCGGCAAATTTATCTGTTGCACAAATTTTTGTCAACTCTAAACGTATACTGCTGTTTTGTATAAAACGCTACATTTTAACGTTTATTAAATAAAACATAAATTATATTCTCAAATTAATAACTGTATTAATATTTGTAAATTAATTATAAATAAATGTTGAAAGATCCTTGAATGGGACGCTTGCAAGTAACTACGCTGGCTCCATCTGCAGTATTTCGTGCCCAACCGAATGACAGAACGAGAAACGGGTGGTCAAACAGCGCGTAGATAATCGACGCTCCGCAATTCGCCGCCTCGTCAACAGATGGCTCGCTCATCAGTAGCGAGCAACGTTTAAAACGTTGCAAATATTTTTGCCGTGGATTTACGATCGAATTAAAACTGACAATTATTGTTATTGTAGCGTCATATAAGGAGATAACAGATAATAAATTCGGCCATAAAACGTTAAACTAGTGGCTACGTTTTGTAGGGCTGGTTTAGTGCCGAGTCGCGTGCAACGGCGCTCGTTAAAACAGCCGTAAAACGACGTAACCGTCAGTCGTACGACTAGGCCACCGCAGACTGGGGCGGATGCGTATCGAAATGAAAACCTGTTTTTTTTCGCTCTCTTAGCTTCATTTTTACGTTTGATTTCTCATAAGGACAAATCGTGTTACAATTAATTTTCTACTATTAATTCTCCCTTTCCCAATTTTCCAAATTTTACTCTTAACGTGTGTCGTATCTTAAACATTCTGTGATGTTAGAAAAAGATAACTACAACGGTGCTTACATTGCTCAAAAACTGTGGATAACTTTCGATTTTGTCACAGTGTTCAACAAATCTCATTTAAATCAAAATATACTTATAAATTTTATTTGTAAAGTAATGTTGATAAAATTATTAAAATTACCTTCTGTAACATTTACGTACGAGATAGTAAATTTTATAAAAAAGAGTATGCAGAATTAATATATATTTTATTGTATATTGTAAGATATTTTATATAATAATGAGGTAACCTTTGGTTCTAGTTAAGTAATACTCGACTTCCGCAGTTTTGACACAAGATTAGTCTCAACAGAAATTATATTACTTTCATTATCAAAATAACTGTTGTGTTCAAGTTGGTAGAGGAACATAAATCCGTAACCTGCATTATCCATTTTAAACGAACGATTTAGTTTAAGGGATGTCCGTGAGAGTGGGTCACGTGTCACTTCTTATGGAGAATATTCTGTTTTCAGGAAAACACGATGATCAAATATCACTAAATATTTGCTCTCGTGAACGACTGAATATAAATACACAATTTTTTAATGAAATATTTTATTGTTTATACAAATAATAAAAATCATTGATTTCTATATTATTGATTACTGTAGTATTTTCTGATGATTTGCCGTAGGGTATTGTACAAATCTTTTCGCCCGTCAGTAATATCTACTTCAAATGTTCACATGTATTATAAAAGTGGCAGCGTTTTAAATTTTTGAATAAACACTGACGCTAAACAGTTATTTAATTATAATGCAAATATAATATTGCGATAAAAACATTGTACAACGAGCATTTGCGTTCATAACCGTAATTTCAACATTCGCCAGCCAGTTTGCAGGACCATTCGGCCTAAAAGAGTTGGAGCGGGGAGGAACATGTTCAAATAAAGGACATTCGCCCGAAAGTAAACATTCCGCATGCAGCCATTTGTCTGAATAATGCATAATTGTCTCGCTGCGTATTTGGTCGTCTGGTATTCATGCAACTGCCTTCAAATCTCCGGTGGGTATAAAAAATGTACGACTGCATTTCGCTTTCTTCCCAAATTAAAAAGCGTCAATTATTCATACTCGATTAAGAAGCGCGTACCGCGGCTGGGCAGCGATGTTTTTCGTCACGTGTGCTGGACGGAACGAGCACGGACTCGTCCCGCTTCTTTTAACACCCTCGTTCGATTAGCTAAATATAGATTTACCGTCGTGGTCAAGAGGCTCTTTAAATCATTCGCGACCGAGACGAGCCGAAGTTACGGATTGCGTGGAAAACGGATGATTCGACTGTGGAGGATCGATTGATCCGTCAGTGTCCGCGTAAAGTGGATTAATATAAAGCGCGGTATAAAGTGTCGCTTGATTTGCGTCGTGTCGCTATTCAGCCAATTATGGGCACGTAATGGCCTCCGGTTTGCGAGAGAAGCTTCGGCGCATCGTCAGTAGATGGTGGCTCGGTAGCAGGTCGTAAATCGTTGCGGGATTCCCGCCCATTGCATGCCGGGAGGCGGTGCTTAGGGGTTCCAGGATGTCAGGAATCCCCCACTTCCGGTGTTGCTTCCCCCACTTTCCCGCGCGGATGGTTCCCCTCCGTCGGAAGCTCGTCGAGACCACCATCACGGTCATCTTCATAAATGCAAGCGGCCGTTTTGAATGGTATTGAGGCTAATTTAAGCGGCACTCCGGCGATACAGTGTTTGTTTATTGCTTGTTAAAGCGTTCTGGATTAAATATAAAACATTGACGAGCATAGACGCCGACTAGACAGAGTGGCGCTGTCTTGGCCTTCTCGAAACGACACCGCGCCATGCTCCTCTTCTTCCTCTTCTTTCGCTTGTGTATCATCATACCACTGTTATTTCTGCAGGAATATGCTCAGAGAATTCGTCACACTCAACTTGGGATATTTTTACTTCGCCAGTGCACGATTCCACGCGTTCCCAATTCAACGCAAACGACCGCCGGCTTTATATCGCTGTGATCTTCTCTTGCTCCTTCTCGTTTCTCTTCTTCTTCTGCTCCTTCTCACGTTTGTAATCCCATTAACAATGTCAGTTTGTGAAATGCCATTAAAATTATTACATTTCGCGCTGTCGTGACTCACTGTTTTCAAAGTCTGCGATGTTTCATCAGTAGGAAAATAATTTATGTCGAAAAACGTTTTTTCATTCAAAGTCGAGATGAAGAGGTCGTAAAAGTTACTATGATAAAATCGTATGAAGTATTATTTTATCATCGTCGAACAGCAAAGAACGATATTTTTTTTATATTTTCATATAATTTAAGTAATCATTCCCCTTTTATAGATTGTCAATGCATAATTTACGAGCGTGGAAACTTCAACATGTAATAGAAAAAAACGTAAGTAGACTGTTTTGTCGCGTAAATTGCACCGCATCATTATTTCAACAAATTGAAATATGGAAACGACGGTGAAACATGATATTTTTTGCTTCGATTCCAGTTCGAGTCCATTAACGTCACAGAAATTGCAATAAAGATAATGATGTAAAACGGCATTTGCATAAATTTGAATAACTTATGTCACCTTGCTACTTTTGCATTTCGCTTTTCCAAATTTGTTGTTCGCGCCATTAAAAATGTATCGTTTCTCAATTTTTTCATAGTGAATGAAGCGGAGAATGCCAACCTATCGACGGAATATTGTGAAAGACGAGTTAGTTACAGTGGTAGACCCACGTGAAAAATTGTTGATATTATTTTTACGTTCAGGATCATTAAATTTGGAAAGCATTGTGATCAGGACAGAATAACTAAGCTACTTCTTTTTTAAAGATATGCGAGTAAAATGGCGTCAATCGTTGAGGTATTGCGCGATGACGTTCAAAGTTATTTTTATCACTTTGAAAGCCACTGCCTCTATGCGTCGGGGAAGCCCTTTTCGTATCCTGAACAAAGTCTAATGGATTCAGATAGTCGGAAAACCTTATTTTTATCTACACAAGTTGAAAGATGGGACAAGGTTGGAGTTACTTTCATCGTGACCCAGGTATTATTTCCGCGCCGAATTACAGCGATGTCCAAAAAACACCGCTGTCTTTATTCCGTCCTTCTCATCTCTCATTTGTATAATTCGCCAACAAAGGTAACGAGACGATTTACGTACGACAGAAAAACGCGACATTGGACGTTACGGTTCCTTTATTTTCACATTACGCCTGTACAAAACTCTATTTCACTAACGCGTTCGGCGGTCGTTTCTAAAATAGGTTTTACATGAAAGCAGGAACCAAATTTAACCAGCGTTTTTTATTTGTAAATAGCCGCACAAAAGATCACAGGAGTCGGAGAAACGAGAAATATTTTCGAGTTCGTAACTTACCCCGAGTTAGACAACGATTACTTTCTGCATTTTTTTTTCGTCGGGGATAAAACGCGATCGTTTGCTTCAAATCGATCCTGAACCAGGGTAAAAGGGGTTAACGAACGCTGCGACGCTCTCCGCTTGTAGCAATTTCTCCTCGCGCGGTTTTCGCGCCGGAACAATCACTCTAACGCTAAGTTTATTGAAATTCCGCATTTCCGCTGATGCGATTTTCCGTTCGATCGGTGCATTAGTAGAAAGTCCGTATTGCAGGGATGCAGATATGCGGGGTGTAATTTAAAAGCGCGAAATGTCCTCCGTCGAAAATTGACATGTATACGTGTGGAAGCGTATACGCGCATATGTATTCCGGGCACAATATTCCCGACAAATTGTGTTTATAGGAACAGTGAAAACGTATACATCCCACGGGAAATATAGACCTTTAGTCTGCAGCGGCTGGATTGCGCCTGTGGAGATACGCCGCCACTAAAAAGATCAATACGCCATTCGCCTCGTTGTTCGCCGGAATCTAGATGGTGCCATTGTAGATACGTATACGTTGTTTGCAAACGAAAGGCGCACTTGCCAAAACGATATCCCATCGATGGGGCATGCGAATCCACGGATTACGCGTCCGGACCGACGCTCGCGTTAATAAGCAGCGGCATAATAGACGCTCCTGCATTTTCGCGATATTGCCCATTTGCCGCTCTTCGATGCCGGCCACGGAATATAAACACGTTTATAAATTACGATTTCGTCCGCCAGATTACGAAATGGAACCGCACTGCTATCACGAAAACCGTGGCGCGGTGCCGAGTCATGGGAAAAAGGACCGTTTCGTCGCATAATTTGTTCGCTGTTTTGCAAGGCTATGATTAGTTGACCAAACAAAAGCGCGCGGTCTCGTTGGTGGAAATAACGAGATTCTGTGACATGCGTTAAAAGCCCAACGTAATGGAATTTTGGTCCAGCTAGTAGGTCGTGTAAAAAGAAAAGTAGACATGCGCGGCAACGATTTATCGTTATTTATTACGAGTTAAATACGATTATAAAAGGTAAATGTGAACGTTAGTTTGATGCCTGTTCATGTTTTTTTTCCTGGACAACTATAAAATATATTCGTTCAGTCGAGGTGAAATGTCTGGCACAGTCTTAACGTTATCTTTAAGAAGGAAACTATTTGAATTATTTGGACGGTGTTTGTCTCAAGGAGAACACTTTTCCCTCGAAACCACATTATTAAATTTAAATGAAATTAATTAAACATGCGACGAAAGAAAAAATTAATTATCAAGTTAAAAATGACCAAAAGAGGTTATTTACCATTTGAAATGAAAATTACTAAGCCGTAGTATATAAGCTGGCGTATTTAAAATTGTAACTTCACATTTGAGGTTAGTAGTAATAATAATAATAAAAAAAAGAGTTTCATAAGTGAAAACTACTTTACTACATTTTATTATTTTGCGGTTAAATAGAATGCAAGGTTAAAAATATAATACAATACTAAGAAGAATCAAAGAAATTCTATTTTATCCATCCAACACAAATTTTATACATATGCTGATCTGCATATACTACTTTCGATGCGTTATGTGTCAAGTAAGCAATCATTTAAACATTGAACACGCATAAAAAGGTAAAAGCCACATTATTGAAAAAGTCGAAAAAACAGTTAAGATAACATTCATTATTCCGTATATTTCGACAAACGTATAAATATATTGAACAATTTGAATATGCAAAAGGACCATTTCTGTATCATGCCGAACGCAGGATGAAGTCCTTTGGATCGAATTGATGGCATCCTGCGGAGTCGTTTGCCCGAAACGGCCGTTTAAAAAACGTCATTAGCGAAGAATAGACATTTCAGATATGAGCTGGTAGTCCGGTATCCGCGAGTCACGAGTCGTTAACGTCATGTACAGTTCCGACGCTCTGCTGCACACGCTTAGCCAGATTAGAGTATATCAAGCCGGCACAATGACTCAAGGCCATGCGGCACTCCAGAAAAGTATGCATAATAATCCGTGAATTAATCTCGTCAGCCGCGCTTTTTACGAATTTTCGCCTTCGCGTGCGTTAAATCTCGCATCCCTTTTAACGAACGTGATTACATTTTACGACGCTGCTTTCCTCATTTTGAATGTCACTTGACGATGCGTTAGCGGTTATCATGCAATTTTCTCAACAATACTTCGCGCAATAAATTAATCACGCTCGCTCACGCGCTTAAATCACGGATTGACGAATTTACGAGCCGTCCGTTGGATATTCCTACGTTCTTGCGACTTTTCCATCGCTCGCCTGAAATATAGTTTAATCGAACAGAGCGTAAATCTCGCCGCGTTTGAAACTGGCGAATCGCGCGTTTGCGGTTCGAGCGATCCGCGATCGGCGTATATTAATGAACAAACGAGCGTGCAAAACGCGACATTTTCGACAGCCGCGGGAGCGCCTGGAAAACTATTGCTATTCGTGAACCAGAAACCGCGAACTGCTCGTAAATTAACATCGACGCGTCGTAAATCCGTCGAGGGAAGGGCAGGTGTATGTTGCGAGGGATTTCGCAACGCGGTACAATATTGTCGATTATTTGATCCAGCGGCGAGATGTCGAAGTGAAAGCGGCGAAGAGTCGACCGAGATCGGGCGACCGTCGCAAACGCGAGTGACCCGCATCTCGCGGCCGTTGCAAAAATGGCGCACAGAAGCGTGCAGAGGCTGCGGTCGTGCACAGGGGCAAAAGGCAATATCAACAAGTGGATGTTTTGAAGTTATTATGAGCCGAGGGCCATAAATGTTATATACTAACCGTATCCACGCATTCATCGCGGATACGAATTCCGCTCGCCTCCGCGTCGGCGCACACGCGACTACACGCCCAATCCAACATTTAGAAGACACGCGGAAACGGCCGTTGCTCGACATCGCGGTATTAATTCGTAATCTCGAGTAAATCATCGCCTGCTTCTCCGCAACGCTGCCGAACGCGGCGCCATCGTTAACGGTTTATTTTTATCGTCCGAACCGTTAAGGCTCGATCGCACGACGTGCGAAGTGATGCTAAACCGTATTATTTACAAAACCAGTGATAACTCAAGTCGCCTGGCATTGCGTCGCCGTATGGACGATTTATATTTATGACGTATTCGAGTCTTCCGTAATTGCCTTTATCGCCTGTGTAGAACGTCAACTTTCAACGTCTATATGATACGCAACGTCGTGCGCACCGTCGCTGCCCTTTCAACCACGCACACGCTACTTAACTTTACTCATCTCCCTCTGTATTACTCCCTTTAAAATTGTGCGCTAAAATCAAACTCAATTGACGCTTTTCTCGCTTGATAAGCGAATTTTAGTAAATGAGCAAACGGAACGATGCGAAGCGGGAAGGCAACGCGAGGAGCGTGAACGCGTCTGTTTCTAAAAATGGAACACGGCGACCCAATAATGTAACGCGTGTCGTGTTTCACCTTGCAATAAGTAACTTTTTATCGCGGGATCTGTACTTCCGCGGTGGGGAGTGCGATGTATCGGCGGATAAGGAGTGTTGTCGAGCGCTGAAACGTGTCCCCGCAATCAGTGTATAGGTAATTTGCCCGTACGCACCGCAAACAATTACGTGAAAAGTATGGAAAAGAATCCGGCGGACGTGCACGCTCTTGCCGTCCGACGACGAGCCGCCGCAATTACGAACATCGCTCCTCAGTAATCAGTCGTATTCATCTTACTCAAAATGTAACTGCACATGTTCCGGGAGCCGTGCGAGCCGTAAAAAGAATGCAAGTCCACATGTTCCTTTTATCAACCCGTATTTTACACGGTACACGCGTATCGCCGTTTCTTAACACGAAAATACGCTTAATGTAACAAACGAATAATAAAAGTAAAACCGTCGCGATAGCAAAGCCCGATAAAACAGGAATTTTCTCTTTCGCGTTTAGAAGAATGCGATTCATCCCGCTGCATGAAATAGTGTCGTGTTTCGCGTCATAAAAACAAGTTCGGCTTTATAATTATTTTACGTCGTCTAGCCGCAATTTATCACCCGTTTAGGCTGTAAATAACGCCACCGACTCATCAAAACACATACGCACATATACGCACACGTACGCATATCCGAGAGTTTCCAATGTCTCGCGACAAATAATTACGTAACTCGCCCGTGCAAACGTCACTGCTTGTCGACTCCAACCGACGCCGCGAATTTTTTTTGACTAACCTCCGTGACTCCGTTTACACCGGCGCGAGGGTTCCTCTTTTCACTGGCAAAAGCTTTTCCTTTTTTACGGGAAAAATCCACTCTCGCCGGCACCAGGCGCGGTGGGGTTGTCGTAGGTCGGGCGCCTCCACAAAAAATTGCTCAAAAGTGAAATTTTTTTATGACCGCCGGAAAAGGATACGAAGGCTGTCCGATTTCACCAGGGAAAAGCGTGTCTTGCGCGTCAACGAACGAAAAGCTTTTCCGAGTATACGCCACTTTGCTATTCGTACGAACAAAGGTTGATGTGAAATAAGGAGGAGAAGCGAGGTGATTAATGAAAGGGTTGAAATTGCGTGGGTTGATAGTGCGAAATGGCGTGTTCCTGAAATAAAGAGGTAAATCTCTTCTGCGAAAAGGAGGACGGTAACCAAAGCAGTGATTGGCGTCATAAGCAATGCCTTTATACCTGGCAGCGAAGCCACCATTGGTCTGATAAAAATTTACAAAATGTCGACAAAATAATATCTCGGCTTTTCGGGGTAGACGAAACGCGAAGGAGAGAGTAAACCGTAATAAGTTAGCCAGTCTATCTAGCGGCCTATCTCGGAACATGCTCGCGCAGTATTCCAAATAAACCTTCCGAATAAAATAAGATGATTCCACACTTCGTAGAAATATCGAAACAGAACACGAAAAAATAATAGCCCCGAAGTCGCTGAAAGATTCTCACGTTCTCAAAGTTCCGAAATTCGACGAGCGGGGGGATGGTCTGCTTGAATCCAAGAAGATTTAATTGAAGTGGGAAGTTTAAGCAATAAATTATTTCAAACATTTTTTGTCAGATACTTCCATAATGAAATGTATTTGCTATGAGTATTGATTATATTGATTAACTATATTGATTAACTTCCAAATATGATGTAAGTATAATTTTTCTATACTTAAGTTATAAAAATAATAATACAATGGAATACTATTTTGTATAACAATTTCGTCTTTGTTTTGTGAGATAAATCGTGGACTGATTAAAATGTGCAATGCAGAGTATTAATCTAATAGACATAAAAAGTGACTTTATTTTTCAACCTTTTTGATATTTATTCTTACAAACAATTAAAAGTTGAAGGAAAAATGAAGTATTTCATAATACTTTCGTTTACCTTCGGTCAACACTTCTCAGAAATCGAGAAATTTCACATACCACCACCATCACCCACATTTCATAGCCCAAGCTCCGCCCCTGTTGCCTCGCTAACCCTTACCGCGCCTGCGTAAGACTCGTCGAAAGCAGCGGTGGGAGAATCGGTAACAAATGTTGCGTCGTGAATAGTTAAAGGCTCAACTGTAATTCCTCGATCAGAGACCCGATAGATCTAATTAAAATAACTTAAAAACATAGTATTTTACAGCAGTTTCAAATGAACGCCTTTATTTTAAATTTTCCTCGTCAGAAAGTGAAAAAAAATTCTGACAACAATGTCGTCCGTTGTTCCGAACGCTCGACAAGACTGTTCAGACATTTTTCAAATTCTCCGGTTTCGAAAAACGTCAACATCTTCGTTTCCTTCCGTCTCGCTGAAACGTTCCTCGCGACTCTAACACCTCCAGTAAATTCAACTGTCGTGTTAACCGGTCGTTTACATTATGTCGTCGTGCCGATGCAAGCCACACGATTCTATTCCTAGTGTGCACTCATAGTTTTACTGCCACTTCACGTACCGATATACACGCGCACGTACACCGCATCTCCTTTCACGCTACGATTACAATAAACAAAAGGAAGGGAAAAGCGAGGGGAAAAGAAAGAAAGACAGAGAGGGGGGAAGGGAGAGTAACAAAGAAACCGAGAGAAGCACCAGGAGAGAAATACAAACGGAGCGAGATTCGTACGGCAAATCGCCCTCTGTAAATCCCGAGATACGTCGTCGGGCGGATCGTCGCTTATCCGAGCTTCGTCGTTCGAGCATGACAACGTCACGCACGTCATGCAGGATGGCGACACGCATGCAAGACAATGATCCTGACGGTCCCGGGCATATGTCAGTCGGCTATGGCCCCTGCTCGCCGCCGCTCCACGTTTCTCTCCCGGTCTCGTTACATTATCGTGCCCGTTATCGCTGTTTTGGTCCCCGTGACCTGCCTGCGGATTCCTCGGCTGGGATCAATCTTGCATGCGACGCCACCGCGCTCAGTCATCAGCGCCGATTTACGGCACTGCCTCAGGACGCAGAAAACACAGTCCTTAATTCACTCGTCTCGGTTTCCGCGCCTGTTCCGCCGACCGGCCGTCCTCGTTATTGTCATTTCATTTGCGAGTCGCGCTGCCTTGGCTGCACGCCCAAGGGCGCCGTGGGCCTCGCGGGGCCGTGGAGCCTTGGGGTCCCTCGACGACGTCGTATCTCTTCTGTACCGCCGCTTCCACCCAGGACCTCCGCGAACGCGCGACCAAGATCACCGGCAATCTTTCCTGCGTTCCTTTTGCCAGCGTTACCGGTAGATTTATAAATAGGGTTAATGAGGATTAAGAATCGTATCTTATCCCCCAGCGTTATTAGACAGTATAAGCAACTCGTTGCCGCGTGGTTTATCCCAAAATTGGATAAATTAACTTATTTGTTCGGAAAGTCGTCGCGAGGTAGTCGCGAAACGATCAACAAGCGTTTTTTTTCTGTTTGCGCGGAAACCTGTTTAAAAAACGTAACGAGTTTCCACATTGTCGTCGGTATTCCTTAAAAAGAATTATGGGACAGTTAATTATTCAACAAATAAGTTTCAGGCCCCGGCAAAGAGACGCTCTTAGGAACACCTTTTCAGACGTCGTATAAGTGTCGTATTCTACAGTTCGTCAATTTTAATTATGGTTTCATTTATACCAGCGGGACACAATGCCATTTACGGTAAGCCCGTCACCTATTCAGTTAACGTTTCATGGCCGAATACTTTAGTGTCTCATGCTTGTTCTTAGTCCATTAATTCGTAACGTCTCGTCTGCCGCGATGGACTGTCAATTACGACCTTACCTGGTAAGCGTAATTTAGAATTGCTAATAAAGCCGGCGCTGAAATTGCGCAACTTATTCAAGACTCGAAGAGGCGATTTAGAGGGAATGAATTCTATATTTGCTGGCGTAAAGCAAAGTGCGCGAGTTTTCGCGCGTTCTAAAACGACCGCGCGTAAGTTATCCCTTCTTTGCATTTATACTGGATTGGGCGTTTAATACCGATGGGAAAGTACGTCTCTCTGCCAAGGCTGTGATTCTTGGCCGGCTTTCGCCGAAAAGAATCGCTCGGCACATAATTCAGCGAGCATGAAAGAGGACTGGAAACAGGAAAGGCTTAGAAGTTGTGATTAAAGGCTGAAAAATGATTATTGATCCGAGGACGAAGCTCCTGAATCAAACTATCACCTTTTTTAACGCTTGCCAGCTTGTTTCTCTTTTTTATTCGCTGCGGACAATGCGATCGCCACGGAGATCAGTGATTTGCAGTCGGCGTCGATCCGACAATAACAATAAGAAAGTAGCGTATTCTTGGGCGTATAAGGACTCGGCACCCTCTTCCGAGGCAGCTGTATTTTCCGGTCAAGGGCCCCGAGGGACTCGCCCCCTTCGACTTATCCGACTAGGTGCAGCCCTTCGCCGGCTCCTACGGCTTTCCAGCCATCCCGCGGATGTAACCAATAAGTAAAGAACGTCGGGATATGGAAGAGCACCGGGGAAGCGAGAGAGCGGGCGAAGGCGATACGTCTCTCGGTGCGCTCCGTGCGCCACCTTGCCAACCCCCGGCTCCGAGCATTAATATTTCACGCGCGTCGCTAGCGCGAGTCTCGGAGTGGCGTGTACCTTGAACTCGCACTGGAATCATATCGGACAAAGGAGGAAGGTGACACACGGCGTTATTCATGCCATCCCTCGCCGTGATCGCCTCAACGACTTTCCAGGGGTTGCTCGCCATTCGACTGTTTTTGCTATTTAAATCGCCGTTATGTCTCCTTTCATATGTTTACTTTCGGCTGCGATTGTAAATTTCATTCCAGGATAATTTTTTTCTTAAAGAAGTTGATTCGGCGAGAGGCGCACAACTTGACGAGGGTCGACGAAAGTGGGATGCGCGTGAATGAAAATTATGAACGCGAACTCAACGTTCGATCTAATGCAACAGTGTATCTCGTACACTGTTTACACGTGTTTTCAAAAATACCAGATGGTTACCACACCTTGAAGCTTCTAGTCTACTGAACATTGAGCTGAATCGTGGAGGACATTCCAAGGGAGAAAATATTTTGTCGAGATAAATAATGTAGGTGTTGTGAGATATGAATGTGGATATTTCAAATAAATCCTGTTTGTCGGAAATAAATGTTTTATGTTGTATTTCAGCTATTACCAGTTTTCATATCCCATTTGCTAGCCTATTAAAATTACAGTGATGAATAATTTAGTAAAACACGACATTAAATATATAATTTACTTTTTACTCATTCGTAATTGATTCTAACTTTTTTTTAATGTAGAAAAATTAAGCATTTTATATTT
>JABFPT010003914.1:0-13016 GCA_022817245.1 Nixonia krombeini
GGGCGGGAATTTCCCAACTCGCGTATGAGGTGTTACACGGCCGAGTTGGTGTTGTTTTCGGCCTGGATATGGCGGTGTGGTGAAGGGCACGGGTTATAAGGCGTGGGTGCTGCCGGTTTCTTAACACGAGAGTTACGGACTGAGCCAATTTGACTCATTTAAAATTCTATTGCTATATGTATATAAAACTGAAGTATTATTTTTTAAATACATATGTTGATTTTTAGTTACGTAGTGAAATATAGGTAAATATAAGTTACTCCCCTCCGCCGACCCCCTCATTTCCCATATTCGAATGTGGTATACCTATTTTTATTGCTATGAGCCAAATTGACTCATAAAATGATTTAACAGTTAATTGCTTTAAGCAAATGAAACTTATGGCTTACATAAAGAAAGTTCTTATCAGGATTCTAAAGAAAACTGATGTTTGAACATTCATGATCAATCTCGTCAATTTATTAGTTAGCTGGATGTCAAAAGGTGTCTTGTTTACCCAACTCTTTCATCATTCCGTTTTATACATAGTGAGAACAGAACTATTCTGGAGAAATAATATAATTTTATAAAATCAATTTTTTGCAACAAAAATTTGGTCCACCAAGGTAATTTTAATATTTATTTGAAAAAGGTATTTCAATTGATATATATTTTACATCTAATAATGTAGGGTTGCTATTATGGAAAAAAATCAGAAAAATTGTTTTTTGCTAAAAAAACTAAACAAAATAAAGGAAGACCAATCAGATATTGAATCAGATGCAACTAATATGGAACTATGTGATAACGAAAGTGAAATAGAGAAGGAAGTCAATAGCACTGAATTTTCGAGTGACGAGGAAAGGGATCTTCGTTATATAGCTCCTAGCAAAAAAGAGCGAGGATTATTTCTGATTCTGAAACCGAAAATGAATTAGATGCTGCTGATACATCTTGCAATGAAGAAATTTCCACCGAAAAAGCTGCTTATGAGACGTTATGGAAAACATTGAAAGAAGGTAGAGATGTAGGTAGATTACCAGGTTATACCGTATTCAAAGAGGTCTCGGATCCAACTGCTTATGCTAAAAGGCATATTATGCTTGGTTTCGTAAATAATTGATTATTGATTATTTATTGAAATATTTATTGAAATTGATTATTGACGAAGGCATGATGGCACATATAAAATCATGCACCGAACTTGAAACTCGTAGAGTCTTGAATAAGCAATGAACAGTTACAAAATCGGAATTATGGGTCTTTATAGCAATTTTGTATGCTACAGGAGCATACGAGGCCAAAAATTTAAAATGTTGATATTTGTGGTCCACGAAGTGGAAGCCATCTCAATTGAGAAGACATCTCACTCACAGTTCTCTTCTCACAGTTAAAAAGTATGTGAAAACTCAGTGGTCTAGTCGCTAGCGTATTGTCGATCCACAAAACCAAAATTAACATTTACAATCGAAATTAATTTATAAGAGTAATACGCGTGAAACATAATTGCGAATAAAAGATCTCCGTGACGCAAATCAACGTTCAGTAAAAATCGGAATAGTGTGGCGAAATAGATTTAACACGTTCGTATCCGCTTCACAAACATCTGGGTGACGGGTGTACTTCCGTAGGCCCTGTCACCCACATATGTTACATCTTGGCGAATCGTAACGCGGCGTGGTGTCGATTCTCGCGTAGCTCAAGCGGCAAAGCCTCACGAGAAAACCCTTATTTTTGAAAACAGAAGGGTATAAACGTTACGTTTGTATGTAGCTCGAAATATGTATCTCAAGAACCGTTTACAGCGAGTCCCCCATATTAATAGGATTAAAGGATATATATATATATATATATAGGAGTAGCGGCAGTGGGAGGAAGGGATGCTTAGAGTAGGGATGAGCGCTTGTCCATGAAAATGTGGAATGTTAGGATGATTTCAGGAAATATTAACGATATTTGTTTTTATTTTAGAAGAAAATGATAGAGAGGGAGTAGTGATTTTTGCAATGATGAAATAATTATGTAAACGAATAATTTACCATTATAAGGCATTATTTTTAGTTGATTACCTTAGTTAATTTTGCAATTACATAGTTTCATATGGACTTTATTTATTTATTGTTAGATTTGCATAAAATACTTTTTGCCGGATTGTATGCGATATGTAATTGTTAAGATGTTTCAATTGTAAAAAAATAAGTGAATGTAAAAGTTACTGTATGCGCGGGTAACGCATTTTCTTGGAGTGAAAGATGGATAAAGGCGACAAAAGGAACAGGTAACAAAAAGGTTTTCGCTGGAAAACTCGGGTCTGCGCTCCAACTGACCGGAAATATAAAAAAATTGTTATGAGATTTTGGCTGTAGTATGGAAAAGGATAGTCGGAGTCTGCGCGATAAGTGTTGAGATAGATAAAAAGAAAAGGTACAATTGTTCCCTAGAAATGCTCGTTGAACGTGGAAATTGTTTATCCTTGTACGGAAAACGAAGTTGACGCATTTGATTTGAAAAGATGGTTCGCGATCTTCTGGGGATGTAAGACATATGGTTGATGCTTTTCTTGTTCAAGTTAAACAGGACTTTCAATTTGACTTTGTAAAGGGAATTGAGTGACACTAAAATATAAATATAGGACATACAACATAAAAATATTAAAAATATACACATTATACTATACCTTTTATTGACTTATATTTAGGACAAAATATTACATTACGCTAAGCCTCATGGTATCCGTTAAAACATTTTAAGTACACATGGGGGATTTTTGATAATTGGAACTATAAGTCGTAGTTTTTTGTACATTTTTGTTCGAAGGCGTAGATCACGAAAAACGCCTAATCGAATTGCGTCATTATTGCACTATTATTCTTATATCTTTGTTTACTTTTTGGCGCACCAGCAGTAAGATGGATTTGAGTGTTTAACCCTTTTAATACCGAACGAAAGGAGCGTACCTAAGCGAAGAATACCGGGCCGAATCGGCGAATTTCCAGAGGTGTGCAAAAATGCTCGTAAAAACGAAAGGAGGAGTGATATTAACAAAATTTAAAAAGCATATTGCTAAATAAACGGAGAATAAAACGACGCCAATTGTGTTTCGATATTTATTGAAAATCGTAAGACATCATGAAAATCGGACAAAGTGATTTCTCTTTTTCAAACCGTAATTACACATAAAAAAATCATCGTTTGGTCATAGCTTTATATATATCAGGTAGTATGATGTATAGGCATTGCATTTTGCAATCATTTGCAATGAAATAGTTGGTGTCGGATAGCAAAACGAGAGGATAACGCTATGATGCACGGCAAGCGTCAGACGAATCTACTACACAAGTAGATCGTACAGCTGGTAATACGACACTAAAAAAAATATAGGTGGTAACCTATATGCTCTAACATATACAGACCCTCGGCACTTATCGGCATAAGAGATATCAAAATTACAATATTTTCATTTGTGTTGCATCGAATATGAATCATTTTAAAATTTTATAAAGTTATTTTGAAACACAGACCTCTTGTGATGAGTATAATAAGGCTCCAACGGAGGCGCAATGATATATCGTCGTTGGTATTTTTGGCAAGTGCACCGTCATATCGTGGCAGCATGTTGGCAGCATATCGTCGTTCGGTGCTAAAAGGGTTAATAGGATGGATTTGAACGTGCTAAAGTTCAGTTTATTTTCTATACGTTGATGTGACTAACAATATTGACGAATGTTTAAACAAATTACAACTAAGGAATTTCGTGGCTGAAGCGTGATAATTTTATAATAATGTTGTGGCGAGCCACTTTTGCATTACCGCCTTAAAGTATGCTTTCTTGTTCCATTTCTCTTTTGTTCTCGGCACAAGAGCCATGTTTATTTAATTAATAATGTGAAAGCCACTTGTTTTTACTTTTTTGTTACGTTCGGATCGAAAATATGATTTCAGTTTTTTCCGCAAAAGGCAATGTTTAGTTCACGCCGAAGTGCGATGATTCCGTCTTGCCCTGTCAATCCGACCAAATGCTCCAAGCAAAGTCATTGCTCTACTGTAAACTTCAAAAAGTCTAAGTTCTAAGACTACGAGTTACCGCGACGAAGTGATTCGTCGGTCACTACAAACGTAGAAAGAGTATCATGAGATACCCCTACTTGCGTGTGTGTTGGGATCGAAGACGCAAATCAAATATCGCGGGTGCGATATGAACGCCAAAGGAAAAGACATGGACAGAAAGCGAGCTGGCAAGAGAACATACTGCGCTGTCAGCAATATCTTCACTGGAACTAGCTTCCACTTAATCTTACATGCCAGGGCACAAAATGTTTATGTCAAAATATGCTTTTCTATGTGTGTCTAAAAATATTCTATTTCTTTATTATTTTTTCAAAACCTATTGTTACGAGCCGCCGATCTTCGTATACTTTTCCAATACTTAAAATCGAATTCTACAGCTCAACGGAACCAAAGTCCAAGGTCAATATGCCCTCCTGCAGACATAGCTCTCGCGCCCGGCAACGAGACCGGGATGGCGAACTCAGTTTTTTCCCGACGGTCGTGGACGTAGTAAAACAGACGCCCGCGATCGGACCGGGGCTCGTCATATATCATTTTTGACTCGTACACTCCGTCACTCCGTCCGTCGACATACTGAATAATTGTTACACAATCATCAAACTCCCACGCTCTCACTTTTAGCCACACGTACACACTCGACTATTATAAAGTCGTGCAGCTACTACTTCAATAAATCATTACCGAAAGGAGGTAACAACCCACTCAAGTCACACCCGAAGCACACGGCTGTGACACTATACATTTAAAGTTAAACGTATGCGTCATGGCGGCCGGTTTTGCACGATCGCTGACCTACGTGTATCTGTAACGGACACGTGCACATTTTCGTTTCGTACACGTAGTTATGAACGAACAATGTTACTTACACAATTACACTTTCTCGACAGCGTGACGTCACAACATCTGCACACATATAAACGTTTATATATCGTTCTCCTAATAACGTCTGAATTAACGTATGATCCTAATATGGACACATCGAGTTTTACAGTCTGTTACGATTTTTAATAATAATAATGAATTAATTAATGAAGTGAAATGTGGTGAAATATTAAATGAAATGATAAACAGTGAGCGGTGAATGTTATTGAAGTATTGTGATGGGTTGTCCGGAAAGTTCGTGCCGATTTTCGGTAGGTGGTATTAGGACAGGTCTGAATATATCAGAATGATTGAAAACAAATGACATGCATACATATTCTGAAAGTCAGTGCTTCAAGCATATTTGGAAAAAGTTTGGTTACGATACGTTAATTTTTCTCGGTTTTATACGCCTTAGAATATGGTAGCAAACAAAGTGCATTATAGACATTTAATGCTTAATTTTTTTCGAAAAGGCAAAAATGCCACACAAGAGGCAAGCAAGATATGCGGTGCTTATGGCGAAGATACTGTAGCCGAAAGAACTGTGCAGAAGTGGTTTGCTCGGTTTAAAGCTGGAGATTTCGATCTTGAAGATCAAGAACGCCCGGGTAGGTCGTCCACCAGAGACGAAGATCTGATTAAAACATTAATCGAAAGTAATCCACGCTCTACAATACGTCAATTAGCAGAAATGCTCAATAAATCAAAATCGATCCACGACCATATTGTGAAGCTTGGCTACATAAGCCGTCTTGATGTGTGGGTTCCCCACAATGTAACGGAGAAAAATCTGCTGGATCGCATCTCCATTTGCGACTCGCTTTACAAACGCAACGAGGAGGCTCCATTTCTGAAGCAATTAGTGACAGGGGATGAAAAATGGATAATTTATAAAATAAGTTGAGCGTAAAAGGTCTTGGGGAAAGCGTGACGAACCACCTTTAACCACCTCAAAAGCCGGTCTTCATCCGAAGAAGGTAATGCTCTGTGTTTGTAGGGATTGGAAAGGGATCCTCTATTATGAGCTTTTACCAAACAACGAGACAATAAATTCGGAGTATTGCTCCTAATTAGATGAATTGAAGATAGCAATCGAACAAAAACGTCCAGAATTAGCGAATCGGAAGGGCGTCAAATTTCATCAGGACAATGCGCGGCCTGATGTGTCTTTGACAACTCGACAAAAGTTGTTGGAGCTCGGTTGGGATGTTTTACCCCATCCTGATGTCCACCTATTCCGATCATTGCAAAATTCCTTAATGAAAAAAATTTCAACTCTTTGGTCGAGATAAAAAATCAATTAGAAAACTTTTTCGCCGAAAAACCTGAGAGGTTCTGGAAGGACGGAATTTTCAAGTCGCATGAAAGATGGAGAAAGGTTGTGGAACAGAATGGCGCCTATATAATTTAACAAATGTGTACTAAAATTTAAATGAGTTGCGTTTCAATTTTCCTTCAAAATCGGCACGAACTTTCTGGACAACCCATTATTTTATAAAAACAATATAATATAACAAATATATATGGCGAAAAGTAATAAAATATAAATATATGTAATATAATATATGTTAGGAGTATTTTGTATAAAAACCGTGAGTAGAAATAAAGCAGACAACTAAATAATTTATAGGTATGAAATGTATTCTTTATTTAAAAATGTCTTCTTGCAATCTGTGTTAAAGTAATATTTACTGCAATAATAAATTACTAAAAATTTGTAATTTATTATTATTAATAAATTACTGTAATAAATTAAATAATAAATTGCTGTAATTGGTAATTGCTGGGGTTCCAGAGGGACGTAATAATTTATTGAGATAGTAGCTGTACGACTTTACAGTAGTTGGAGCGTGTCCGTGAGTTTAATGAAGGTGTGGTAACTTTTATCGGTGTTTCGACGGACAGAATAACGTCGTGGATAGCTCCCGAAGCAAGACTGCTTACTAATGCGACGTAGCCACGACTTATATTGGCGGCGGCGCCGCGGCGACTGCCGTATATCGGCAATTGTGTGAGATTCGATTTTGGGCCCCCCACTCCGCGGTGTTGGACGTGGTGGGCCAAACACAGATGGCTTTTCAGCTGTGTTAAAACTAAACGCGCTCTTGGAAAAGAAACTGAAATAAACGGGAACGAAAATAAAATGGAAAAGAAAAACGGAAATAAAACGGCCATCCTGGCAAAAAGGAAAAGAAAGGAAAAAGACATAGTGCAAGTTATCTCGCTACAGTATGCAACTACCTTTTATTGCGAAAATGCAATTTTTAAATCGCCAGCATAAAAGTAATAGCAGTGATTATTTGTCATGATTATGATGTAATGTTGTCAAAAACAATTGTAATCATATTGCTATTACTTGCTTTTGCTGTCTACTTTTCCGCACATACTCAAGGAGACGTACGCTGCAAATTGAAATTTGGTCGTGTCTAATTACGATTACGATACTCACTGTACGCATTCTCCTTACATTACCGCGCAGTTTTTCGCAATCATACGTTATTTCTCATCTGCGAGATTACTGCGATCATTTCCGAGCCGCAAAAACGTACTCTTCGACCTCCTCCTGTGTATTCTTTGTTAACTTTTACTATTGCTTTACAAAAATAAAGACTGTGTTTCGAGCCGGATCAACGGTGAGCCTATGCCTCATTTCGTTCAATTTGCCGATACCCACAACCCGTACCGATCTGCTCCCATACATAACACGTCCAATGTGATCAGAAAACAGTAATCAACAACCCAGCGGGACCGGGAACGCGACTGAATTGCCAAGAGCTCACATGAAAACATATTTAGATAAAACTGAAAGTAACGAACTAAACAACTAAACAACTTCAGATTTATGCTCGTTGGAAAGGTAAAAAATTCTTTGCTATTTTTTCTTCTCTATATACCTCCTAATTCTTTGTCTAAATACTGTACCCTCTTTCTCACGATATATCCCTTTGTCGATAAAGTCACAGAAATAGTCAAAGTTGACCAGCATGTTAGCAATCGTAGCATCGTCCAGGAGTTAAAAATCAGCCATAAAACAATTTTAAGTTCTTCCGGTAAAAAAGTCGAAGTACGATGCAGCACGGAATTCTCATTCCGTTCCGCCCTTCCTTTGGAGTCGCACCAAAGTCGTGTTTTTGCAGTCCGCCAATTCTCGCCGGCCACGTGTTCGTTTAAACCGTAAGTTGTTTTTTTTTTAAACGTTGTTGAGCAGTTCCTAATAAACACTCATCCATAAATACATTCACACTTTCTTTCCATAATTTCCACACACACTACCTTACAGTATTTTAGAAAACGAACGATATAAGGCGATTACCGAAAAGATTAAGTTATTGAATTGAAGTATTTTGGATCAGAAGACCCTGTTTGGCAGCTTGGAATACCACCTACATCTCGTCGTGTCTCCATCCCTACCGTCCCGGTAACAGATTCTCGAGAGACAAAGGACTTCATCGTCTTGCCGAGAACCCCGGGCCTCTCCGGAGGAGAGGCTGCTTGCTGTGGCCAGCCCTAGCTTATCCAGTTGCCGTAAAAATCCCTATCAGCCTACTGAAGCCCCGTTTGCTGGTGCCTACGGTCGAACCTGCAATAGTTCCGGTTTCCGGCCTTCCTACGATCCTTGGCACAATGTCCAACGCCAGTGAGTGGAGAACAGCATCCGACCACAATTAGGAAGAGTCGATCCAGTTTGAGACATTGTTCCGAAATTCATCCCGAAAGTGCTGAACTTCATCTCGTAGCTATGCATAGCCGAGCTCTGATTTTGTAAAGTCGAATTTTGTAGGGAAGATCGCAACAGAAGCTGGTACGACTTGTCGCCAATCCGTTAACGCGCATTTACATATTGTCTTTCGAGGTAAGATTTGTTTAGGCTGGATATCCGCTCTAGTCTTGTTCAATAGTCCTTTAAAGTTGCAAAGTAATTAATGTTAATAATTGAGGCATAAAAACACGATAAAATTATTGTTATCTTATATTTGTTGAAAAGAAAATATAAGTACATCATTCTTTACCTAAGTATTATGCGTATCTTCGAAACCTAACCACTTTACGAATAATGGATTTCCGCATTTTTTCAGCATTTTCTTCATAAGATGAACGTCGAAACATTGGACTTTGGGCAGTTTCTGCTCATAAAATCCACCTTCAACCAGTTGACTTTGATAATCCTTGATTTCGTACGTTACGGGATCGGTGTCGCGTACTGCACTGCGTACTTTTTCGAAAACATGTTTTAATTTGCTAACGCGGACTTTCACGTGGAACTTGCACATAAGTGCATCAATAAGATACAATTTTTTTGTATATATACATAACGTCACAATTTCATCTTTGCTTCGTATCGTTGTAGGTAGTAACTAAATCGGACAAATTGTTTACGCATTTGTAATTTCCCTGCAAGATAAATTGTCCCCACATTTTGATCTTGAGTGTGCGGTTGAAACTCTCGTATATCGATGCGTTCAAATTGCTGAATGTCGAGTACGAGCTGATGTCCTAACGATGCATGAGTGCCTTAAGTTTCTCATTGTAAAATTTTTTCCCTGAATCAACTTCCAACTTTTTCGACACTCGCCTTTTTTAAGCACTAACTTCGTAGCTGCTGTCACACCTTCACTATTTTTTCTTCGCACCGGTACCGCCCAAGCGAATTTCGAGAATACATCAATAACCGTCAACATATAATTCTAACCACGGTTACTCTTCGTACACGTCAACATATCGACGAGATCTGCCTGCCATATCTCGTCCAGAACTTCGCTCGTTGAAACGCCGACGTAAGTAATTCTTCCTCACTGGTTTGTACAATTCCTTCACCACAGCTAACTGTGCTTCATCCATTTTTCCACTGCTGACAATCTGGGAAGCATTCGGGAAATGATCCCAAAATTGATTTGTATGATCTTTCGCTCGCAGATATTAGAGTCCTTTCAAAGCTGCTTGCTGCGTGTTTCCTGGTCTGTAATCAGTTTGATAGTTTCCTTCACAGTGTTTTCGAGTGCAGTGAGCGAGTCCTGTAACTTCGTGAAATGACGGCATCTCACAGTTGCACTGGATCGGCGAGATCACATAACCTCTTGTTTTTTGCGCGGTACTGTCCATTGGGAGTGACATCGAAACCGAAATCGGTGGAACACGACTGCCACGAATCAACGTCTTTGTCTTTCTTCCAGTATGCTTAAATGCAGGATCAATTTGTTGCAAATCGAAGTCGTTGCGGTAGTATATGCCTCTTTCTTCTCATTGGCATCCTGGGGAACCGTTTTGGTGATCAATTTGTTATCTTCCTCACCATATGCACTTTCGTAAAATACATCGTTGAACGATCTGTCGAATGATAGATTCTGCGCGTTATCGGACATCGTGCACTTGAAAGATATACTTTTGTATCCATCATTGTCCTGTTTCATCTCCCCCTCCTCTTCCTCTTTCTTCGTGCCATAATTCTTTTCCATTTTTTTTTCACTGTTGAACTCCGTTTTAAATGGTGTAGATGAATCTACCAACTTTTACAGCGGAGTTACTATTGATTTAAGAATATCGTTTACAGCTTGACTGGTTGTCTGTTTGCCTAGTTTTATCATTCGATGTTTTCATCGAATCGCTTGACTACCTTGCGCAATTTGATGCAGAGTACTTTTTCACTTTTTTTCTGATGCAGAGTACAATATGCACACTGTTCGAAGCAGTGCTCCGTTCAGTGGCGTTACTCCGGCGAAGTGGACTGCCGTAACGAAAGGGTTAATTATCGCGAAATGGAAAATATCCAATAGATCCAATATCCAATCGAGTGTACATAGACGTTCTCCAATGTCAAGCCATTGGGTTCTATTATCAGATCAAGCAGAGCGTTAGTTTTTCCGCAGTTCAAAGTTCCACAAAATATGGCGCGTACGCTGTTCGGAAGCAATTTACCATACCGGTATCTTTCTCTATTCACGTGTTTGCCGTGCACGAGCACATCGAGAATCGCCGTGGGTACTTCCATGAATTGTTTCTCAAAATTCATGTTGCCAACTAACGCAACTATAAATGTTGTCTTTATAAACGATCGTCAATCAGTTGCGAAAACGCATCCGGAAAACGTGGACATGGTTAAGTGTACACGCAGCAAAGGTTTGGTGAACACTGAATAATTTGCCGATTGAACTGCACAGTCCGATCTACCAATACTGTGGGTTGGGCAAAAATTAAACAAAAGATTAGCACGAGACAATCCTGACATCAATCCACTGGACCCTGCCTGCAAGAAACACTACATTTCCTATTTCAAAAATCAAGAAGATTTCGAGGACAGAAGGAAAGCGGATAAAGTATTGGCTGAAAGAGCTTGGGAGCATGTTTTGGCCAAGGATTCAAATGTGGAGAGAATGTATCCACTTGGGCCGTGACAAATGCGATGAAGTCTGAATCGAAATTCGGAATGGGTGTAAAACTGATACACAAAAAGAAGACATTGAGGCAAATAATAAACGCGGTTAAATCCGCTATAAACTCGAGAAACAACGCAAATTCTGTTATCAAAACGACACACAAGAGAGCGCGCGATGGTGTTAGAAAAGCGGGAGGACAGTGTAACGTTCTGCTACCTCGTGTTTTACCAATACCGTCCAAAATCCGTTGAGCTCTTTTCCAAGTGTTAACTCATCAGAACGTAAATTTGCTAAAAAATCGAGGAGTTATATCGTTATAACCTACTTCCGTTCATAATGGCGGAAATTTCAAGTCGCTCGCTGTATGATGCACGCCTATCAACCATACACCTTGACAACGTTCGACAACAATGACGAAATTCGAATCACAGTTCAGCACCAAGATCTGTGTCTATTGTCGAGGAGGAATTCTACGCTACACGTATCAAGCAGATTGCTCCGAATTGAGAGAGTTGAACCGGCTGTTTCTACGTGTTTGGTGACCAATGTCGTCTGTCGCTTATTTGACCAAATACGATATGAACTGAACGCTGTTGAAATTGACAGAAACAAAAACGTCGGTCTTACGACACTCGTGAAGGGTTACGTGTCTTTAACCCTTTTAGTGCCGGAGGCCGATATATCGGCTCTTGCTCCACTGGCGAGAAGTGCCAGAACCGATATATCGGCCCGCGCCTTATAGCGCTTTACTAGTCGCATTGCGGGAGAACTCTATCTCACAATAAATTTATAATACGTTATAAATGGTCTAACTTCATTACGAGAGAATTAAAAAAAATAGTTTTTCGTTTTAACTCTTTGCGGACGACGACTTTTTCCTATCGCTTGGAGTTAACATAAATACCTATGGTCGCCGATCAGGCGACATCCGACCTGCGCCGGGAATCGCCGTGGCGTTGGGCCCTTATCGGAACTTGTCCAAAGCGTTTTATAAACAACTGTTTAAAGACTTTCACGGAATAAGATCGCATTGAAGTCGCGAGACGTAGGATCACTTAGTTTTTCTTCGATTATTGTCGTGAGCAGTATATTTCGTTTTGTCCCAGTGACAATCTGAAAACGTCATTTTTGTTATCGCCGTTGTTTTCCGCTTGTGTCAAACATTTTTGTTTTTGACAAACCAACAATTAGCAAGACAGGATTTCTAAAATTTTGCCACCAACCTTTTTATACAGAATACACCGTCATGGATGAAGCGAAATTAGTCTAAATGGTTGACCAGATGGATCTACCACATAGTGACGATGAAAAAATCGTGGCTACCAAGTAGTCGGCATCCACGTAGAATAGATAGTGATAGTGATGCGAGTGATAGCGAACCAGATCTTGAGGGAAACGATAGTGAGGAAGCACTGAAAAATTTTCGTGAAGTTGCCGTGGCCAATGACTGCAAACATAATCCTCGCCCACAATTGATGGAAACTGCTGGGCCTAAACATATGCCACTACGAAATTCCACACCGAGAGAGTATTTCGATTTATTTTTTACTGAAGAATTTTTGAGTTTATTGAAGAATGAAACAAACCGATATGTCAGGCAGTTCCTGAACAGAATCGATGTATCATCAGGATCCAGAGCCGCAGAGTGGAAAACAACCACAGTGTCAGAAATGAGGGCTTTTATTGCTGTTCTATTAGAAATGGGTGTCACACGTAGACCGACACTTTTCAGTT
>JABFPT010003918.1:1579-13003 GCA_022817245.1 Nixonia krombeini
CGGCGACCATGTGCTTATTCTGAGTAAGCTGTGAATTAAATTCTGGGCAATTGGTAAAAAATACAAAATAATAAAATCAGCAATCTTTCTCTGTTTGCCTTGTGTCAGTATTTCAGGAACCTGCGACAACGTCTCGATTCCCAGCGTGTTGTTATGTCTTCGAAGAGGAGAATGCCCGAATAGTTTATATGGTCTCGTTAGAGATAATTTCTCGAACTTGGCGGTTTGTCTGATGACAAAAACTTTGAAAGTCAATAAAGCTGTCTCAAAAGGCTGTCCACAAGGCTCGAACCTTGAACCAAAATTCTGGTCCTTGAACCAAAACATCACTGCTGACCGATAAAGTATTAGCCTATGCGGATGACCTTGTCCGTATCATTCTGGACAATTTACGCGCCGAATCCCAACGAAAAGCTCAGGACGCAGCGGGGAAGGCAAAGAGGGCATTGCTGAGGAGCATGCTGGATATCAAGCCCCCGCCAAAAGTTAAATTGTATGGCAAATCCACTGCGATGAACTTGTGAAAAGTAACAGGTACTATGTCTCTTAAGTGAAACACAAAATGTCTTTAAACTTACGATGAACCATCGATCCAGATTAACGATACTAATCCGACACCGGTGAATCTCCTACACCATGTTGAAAGCATGAACGACGCGCGTATAACGCATAATATTTTTAGCCGGAAGTATGTGCCAACACATATAAAAAAGATTCTTCGCGGAAAATTAGCAAATCGAGAATTGCTAAAATGTCGTCTTGTTACGAACCTCAATCTGTTCTCCGGCGGTGGATTGCTATTTATTTCAAACAGGTATAAGGTTCAAAATGGCCCTTGTGTAACGGATTGTCGGGAAAGGAGTTCGAGAAAAGTAACTCTTCGGAGAATGATTCGAGGGTAGGCAATGGATCGAATTAATTAAAATGCCGTTCTCCGGTGTCCACCATTACATTATTTATTTCTTTAGTTTTTGTATAGTAAAATATACCTAAAAAAAATTTTTGCATGTAAAGAAAGATGCTCTAAGGTATATGTTGCAGTGGCATATTGTCCACTACATTTCTGAAATTCTACATACGTTGAAAGTAATGATATCATATAATTCTTTCAAGGTATTTATATTCATAAGTAATTAATGAGACAAATATCAAAAACATTCGAATTTGCGCGTTCTTCATAATATACAACATGTACTTTTATTTTTCAAGACATTGTTATTTAATAGTTTTATGACAACTGGGTTATGCAGAGAGTTTCAAAATCTACTTCGTGGATCGTTTTTCCACTGCATATTGTGAGGTGCTGTTTCTAGAAATTATCCTAATGTTCCTATGACCCAGTCATCATTGCTCTTTCCCCACCACATCTAATATATTAATGCAATGCGCATAAATTTACGTTATTATTCTCATATTCATTTATAACTGAAGATTGATGTGATAGGAGTGGCGAAGTATGATTTTATTAAGTTATTGAAATTGAACTGACAGTAACCAGTTCAGCGAGTAGTGAAAATTTTAAATAAACAACTGTTTTCAGATAATTCAGTTTTATTTGTAACTTCCGAAAATGTTCATTCTTACAATATTTTTCTTAATACAAAAATACAATATCGCTTACAAAAATTTTCACGCAATTTTTTACTATCTGCAACTTCTTGGGCTGGCAAATACGTAACTACATGTTTTAAACAAAATTTTGATGCAAAACTTTTACTTGAAAATACAACTTTATTAACTCAGGTATTTTCTTTTTTTGACTATGACATTTTGCCATTTTTCAGACAGCGTCATAATTCCATGTTGATAAAACTTCTGATTTTTACCAGCAAAAGACTAACTCCAATAGATTTAATCGCGTGACCAAATGTGGTCATCAATTTGCATTTGGCGAAAATGGCAAAAAACAACACCCTTACAATTTTCCAATACTGTTCGCTTTTCTTAAACTGCAGCGCTCAGTTTGTTAAGCGTAGATGTTTTAATTAACATTTTGATTTCCTCCTAAAACTTCAAAGTGAACTATTTCTTTATAATCCTACCCAATTGTCAGAATAATCTTTTTTGGGTGAATGACAGTTTTGGATATTGTCTGGGATGGTTATTCCGGCTTCATCCACCAATTTTTCGATTAATGTTGTTATGTTTGTTTACTTGTTTAACTGTTTACTTTTCGTCGCCAATAATTAGTCGTATCAGAAATGGATCAAATTCGTTGCGTTTTAATAAAAATATACATATATAAATATAAAATATATAAATAATAAATTTCCTTAAGCTGATGAGAAATAAATCGACTTTCTTAATATACCCAATCTGTTTTAATTCTTTGTTAATGGATATATGCGATATATTGAGTTTCTCTGTAATCTCACGTGTTGTGCTATGACGGTCTTCATCGACAGTGGGCTTGATATGACTCTCATGAACTTCAACTGGATGACCAGATCGTTGCGCATTTTTGAGTGAAAAACACAGTAACAAAACAATTCTCACACTGCCTTTCATTAAATGCCTGATTCCCATATAAATCACACAACTTTTTATACGCTTGTTATACCTTCCTTCTGTTTCGGAAATAATATAATAAAGTATTTCTGAAATGTTCATTTTCTTCTCCCATTTTTAAATTGGGATAAAAAAGGAAATAAAGTAACTGATCCATATTATTTTTTCCCAATTAACTGTGGTAGTCCAAAGAACAAACAAACAATATCTGTTATATTATAAAATATATCTACAAAAATTAAAATCATAATTAAAAAGTACAGTGTATTCAACATAAAAAAAAACTTTTCTAAATTAACAATTCTTACATATTTGGCGTCCATTGTGGGCTAAAGTGATAAAATTAAAGTTTAAGAAAAAATACCTTCCAATTACGTTCTTTCTTAGCATCATGACTCCTTGAAATTGTTATCTACATGATTGCAGAATTCACATGTCCTCACATACACTCAATGCTATCGTTCACAAAATATGAGATATTTGCGACTAAAACTAATAAAAAGAACAATTCTTTTATAGGATATACGTTTTTAATTTTTCAATTGTATTTGTTATCAAAAACGGACCACCGAGTCGATTTGGAAACTGTCTGCATAACCCAAGTGTTATAAAACTGTTAAGTTAGTAACTACAAGATATACCTTGGCGCATCTTTTTTTATATGCAAAGGTTTTTTATGGGATTTGACAACTTTCTATGAGGAAGGCAATTTGCAGATAAAAAAATGTTTTAAAATAGTAGTATGACAAATACAACTACAGCGTATTCCTTGGCTTGACCTCTCTTACATAGGAATGTTCATTATTGACTACTTTCCATGAATTAAAAACTTTTATGCACAAACAATTATTGTAAAATATTGAAGGTCCTATTACAGTATACATGTTTGCACAACTTTCTTATCATAAAAATGTTTTTTAATGGAATTTTATGTGTTTTTTTGGTGCGAAAATGTTTGTTTCAAAAATGCAATACAGTAAAGTAATACGCAATAAAGATTAGTATATGATATGAGTACAGTGTTAAAAGTTGTGAAATCTCTGGTATAGGTTCTCGGCTAAATAAAACATAATTCTTACAGACACATTAAAGTTTATAACATAAAGATACACGAGAAAACATGCATAGATGATAAATAATGTGAAAAATTAAGATTTACATTGTCAAACCACCTGAATAAAATTAAAACACGTGAAAATACACATAGTTGAAGGAACAAAATTCTCCCTTACCAATTTACATTTTACAGAAAAATAATCATTGCAGGCAGAATAAAATTTTCAATTTAAAAATACACAAAAATGCAGTTGGATGGTAAACAAAGACAAAATTTAAAATTCTGATAGTCAAACCACGTCATGTAAATGGAGGTGATAATGCTCACATTTGAAGCGCAATGCTCATTCAAATGTGATAGTGCTCATATTTGGAGCGAAGTATATTCTTTCCGATACAATAAAGTTTCTAATATTCGCATACGTTCATAATATTCGCAGAAGAAAACGTTTAAATATGAGAAATATGATTGATATACTCAAACATTAATGTTTTGGTTGGAACACCATCTCATTTAAGAAGATATGAAAAATTCTGTATTTGTGGAACAGATAACTTTCCTAGTTTTTGTTTACTCAAAAATTATTATTGATACATATGGAATGAAGTTTCTAGGATAAAAATATAAAAGATAAGGCATTCTTATGGACAGTGGTGTCAAGTTTTAAACTTTTGTTAAGAACATCACTATGTGCAGAAAACAGTGGAGTTGCTCACAATTTGAGCACAAAATTCTATCCTGGAAGTGAATTACCTTAAGTTATGTATTTTTCATTTACAGAATACAATTTCTAATTGAAATATACAACAGACGATGTTTTCGGGTGGCTGTTAAAGTCAAAAACAATATTTCTGGTAGGAACACAACCTCATGTAAGAATATGTGAGAAAACCCATATTTAAAGAGCAGATATCATTCTCACTGTTCTTCTGTGTTAAAGTCGGTGAGATTATGTATTTAATTTAATTTTATTTTAATGTATATACTTTATTTTTTTTGTGTTTCACTTACATTCAAGACACTCAACACTGTACGCGTTAGTGTTGATATTCTAAGCGGTAATCTGTAAGCCTGTTTTTGTATGTTAGTCTACCACAATCTCTCATTGTTAATTCTGCTCCCATTGTTAAAATTTTTCTCTCATTGTCAAACTAACTCGAAATTACAAAAAAAACTTATACGGGCCCCGATCTTACTCATTCAAAGTTTATCGAACCCTTTTTTATCGCTTATTCGTCGGGAGTGTGACAATATCTTATTTTGAAACGTGCCACCTCGTCTCTTTTGTGTTGAGAATAAAACTTATTGAAACACTCAGATACCGCTTTTGTGTACAGTGCTTTACATGAACTAATTCTAAGTGACCTTTTTTTGTAATAGTGAGGAATGCTCCCGATTACTATTATCGAACCATTCGTGCATTCCAACATTTCGCAATCCTGACGGGATACTTTTCGGCTTCTGTGTCTCCGTGATGAAAAAACTTTATATGAAATAGTGTAGCTGTGAACATTGTAAAAAAATTGAAATCATTTGTGCAAATCGGTTAAGTTTTAACAGTCGTGAACCGTTTCAACTGTGTTGATCGGGAATATCAGAACTGCTCACTCCATTCTGAGAGCGCTAGTGTGGCTGCCAGCTATTAGTCAATAACGCGAATCTCCGACATGACTACAGAGCATATTGGATTTGACGAGCTCATAACAGGGTAAATACACTCATTTGAAGCGTTGCTTCGTATCTTACACGGATTTCACTCATTACAAGGTATTTCAGATAAGGCAGAGTTTCGACTGGATTACGCAAAACGAAATTTGGCAGGTATGTAAACAACGCCATTCGAAGATTCTCAGAACAACCTCTTCAAACGATCTTCAAGATAATTCTTATTGACGCGAAGTGCTTCGGACAGTCACATATTTATTAATATAAGAAGTATTCCTGAGACATATAGAGTGAGGTTTATAATAGAAACATGTAAAAGAAAAATCATTCATATGCGCAATATAGTCAAATTTTTAAGTTTTGTTAAGAACATCACTATGTGCAGAAAAAAGTGGAGTTACTCACATTTTAAGCACAAAGTTCTATTCTAGAACTTTATAAACGTAAAGTATATAATTATTCAAATCAGAATATACTTTTCAATAGAAAAATGTAATAAATAACACATTCTTATTATCAATAGAGTTACAAATGTTTTCATAAAAAAACCACTTGTCATGCAAATAATATTTTATCCATTTATTTATTATTCATTTGTAGTTAATATTATTAATTATTATAATTTTTATAATTAATATTATTAATTATTATAATTATTTAGTATTAATTCAGCGTATTTAATATTGTATCAGAAATGAATGAATATTGTACCGCACATTATTACTATATTGTTTGCAAAGTGGCGATCGCTACGGTGTGTGATGATTTAAACGAACCTTCATCACGCTCTTCGCTCGCCCACCGTCACCAAATAATGTATGGTCCGTAAGCGTTACCTTTACACGCTTCACGTCCACGTTTCTTCACAGAAGTCTAGGATCGCCATTTTATTTTACTAAACTTGATTAAATTAACTAAACACCGGGAAGGCGATCGCTGCGTTGAAACGGCTATTAGAACAACGGTCCTGACTGCGGAAGCTCCAGGTAAGGATTTTTGTGTGGATTTCTCCAAAGAATGAATTTAATTAAAAAGATGGAAGTTTATTGTGAGAGAAAGAAAATTACACGCAACTCACATGTGGCTCGATAATCTAGAAAACTTAGTATCCGCGACTTTTCAATAAAGAACTCTAATTTCCAACAGTTTAACGGACATGGAATATAACAAAAGCGGATACCGAGCCCAAACTAATTTACAATGAAGGGACAATACTTAGACACGCGTTAACAGACCGGCGACAAGCCGGACAGACTTCTACTGCGACTTTTGCTCCCAAATATGACTTAACGAAATCAGAGCTCCGTTACGGATAGTTACAAGACTATACAAATTTTGTATACCGATTCCGACGGGCTGATCTCAACAAAATATTCGCAAACGACGATATCGGCAACGGTAACGGCTGGTCCGTGGGTCTTAAAGTCCACCACGACAAAGATGTTACTCTCGGCACTCCCCGCCTACTAATGGACCGAGTCCGAGAGGACATCACACTGTAGAGACATCTTTTATGTATTCTGTTCATACACGAGAGATAACGCTCGGAAAAAGTCCGAGCTATAACCTCATGCAATGTCTAGAAATTAATAAGTTATTAATTTCGTTATATATGTACATAATTTCATATGTACAGGTTTAGAATAACATTCTAAATAAACATGTATTTCTTTTTCTGCTTTTGATAATGTAGATTATAAGAATTCATAAGCGAAATTTTTCGCACCATGACATGACAGGTTAGAAATAAGTGAATTCCGTCGTTTTTTATGGCAAATCTAGTGGCAGAGACGGCGAAGACTTTTTCTATCACCCAATATATTGCGGTCGCTTCACCCTGGTCTCTTGTTACTTCACCTTCACTCCACCTTTTTTACCTTGACGCTCATATCACGACCGCGATATTTGATACACAATTTCGAACGTCGGTTGAATACGGAACATTTACATAGTAACGCGCGCAAAATTATAAGGTTGTTCGGAAAGTAATTTCGTATTTTCCCAACACAAGACTTAATTGTATTTTTACATAGCCAACTTCACATTTAAGCCGCATAATCATTATATATTTTAACAACTGATCGTTGCTCATTGTGAATATTATTGCTCTGAATGTGAACGCCAAACATAACTTGATTTTATCTTTTCTTTTTTTGCTTATTGCAGAATGAAATTTCTCAATTAATAAGCGCATTTTGAGTACGGTAAACTTTTAAATTACAATTATCTCAAGGAAGACGTATGACATGAAATTTATGCAGACCTGTGTAATTCAAGTGCTACTGTCAAAACGGAATACGTAAAGTGAACTCAACATTAACTCACAAGCACGTACTAAATCAAATACCACGGGCGCGATATAATCATCAAGGTAAAAGGCGTAGACAAACGGCGAAATGGTAAGAGAACAAGCTGGGCTGCTCGCATTCAAATTAGATTAATCCTACAATTTATTGTATCATTGTACCGTACACAATATCAAATATCGCGGATGCGATATGGGCGCCAAGGTAAAACACGTGGACAACAAGGCGAACTGGTAAGAGGACAGGCTTGGCTGCTCGCAACATCTTTACTGAAACTATTTTCTACATAACCTTACATGATAAGGCGCAAAAAAAATCATCTAAATATGTACTTTTCCATATTTGTGTAAGAATATCCTGAAAGAATATAATCTTTACTATTCTTTTCTAATCCTGCATATCTCATGTATACTGTCACGTCGGAGGATGAATACTCAATCTCTTTCGCGCATGCGGGGATCCGAGAATATACGGCTAGGAAAAGTGGGAATTGAACGAAGAGGAAATAAATAAAAATACAGAATAATTAATTTTAAGAAAAGATTGTATCGAAACAATTAATTCAATACTACGAAGTATGTAATTCTATTATACTTGTCTGTCATAGTTCTACTTATGGAGGAAATGGGTATATTATTTTAAATTATTCAGACGTTTTGGCTGCGCCTCTCTTATTTTATTGTCGTTTATAGAGAAGTAGAATAAATTGCTACGAAATTATACAATTTAGAGACCGCGAAATCAACTTACAAAACTGGAAAGTAACCCAAAACAATGACAGAAAGTTACTTCTTATTTATTTAAATGAGAGAAGGAACTAAGGGGAGAAAGCAATTGAGTTGTAAATGAACAGGCGAGAGACAGAGAGAGAAAGCGAAATATAATCATCTATGTTGCTTCTTTAAGGATACGGACGACCAAATCACAATAAGAATTTGACGCTGATGATCAAGAGGTTCGAGAAAGAATTGCACGTTTTCTGAGTTTATGAGAAACAAACGAAACGTGTACAGTGTATACTTACAAATGGTTTGTGTATACTTACAAGGGAAACATAGAAGTTTCAAATGATGTACAGTTCACCGTTCTTGCAGTCTCAATCCAATGAAATATTTAAATTAGTTATACGTATATTTAAATCTCAAAAAATAAAAGAAAGAGAAATTTAAATTAAAATTAAATTTCTGAACCAAAGTTTGTCGGTCCTGCAATACTCCAGGATTTCCCCTCCTCCAGATACCGACCATTGAATCATTTCTTGAGGACTGAATTTTCCTCGTGGTAATGAGAAAAACTCGGTCCTCTACATCAGTACAAACACTTTTTTCTTCTTTGTACATTTTATTAACATAATATTTTATATATTGTTCACAAGACATTCAATGCTTGAAATATAAATAGTCCTTTATTGTAATATCGGGAAGTTTTGAATGGTTATTACATTTGAAAATATATACGTATTCACCTTTGTATATGGAAACGTTACCTTGATATAAACTTTAAGCACAATCAGCTTTATATAGATTACTAACTCTGCCATTATTTTACAAATCTGCTTTATAACTAAGCCACAATCTTTCAGTTCTTTATTCAAATAAAAAGTTTACTTGATAATAATCGAATCTATGTAAACTTGTGTTAGTGATCGTTATTACTTGAAAGGATGAGATAAAAAACTCCTACTTATACGCTCGAATAATTTACCGTAAAAAAAAGATCTTATAACAGTGTAAGAGTAAAATAATTTCATAAAGAATATATTGTATATTATATAATATTATATACTATAATAAATTATATATTATAATTGTATATTTTGTACGTTTAAATTATGCGCGCTACAAATAGCACAGCTGATGAGGTCACCGTGCGTGTCATTGACACTCACCCGTCATTTTATAATAATTGAAATTACGTGCGAGAGCACTAAAATTTCTTTTTGAGTGATAGTGTGACGAACAAATAAAATTCAAAGGACTGCAGGCAATATTTTATTAAATTTCCAGTTTCTTTAGTGTTCAAGCCTTTATTGTAATTATTCCCTTTGTGCAAATGCGACCTTTTTTATACTGTAATAATCCACACATAGTTCACGATAATTGTCGCTATTTATGATTTCCCGCGGCTTCAATCCGCATATATCGACATTGACTGTGTGATTACCAATTTAATTAGACATTAAAATCTCATTCGTCCATTACTCACCAAATAATTTGCAAATAATTTGTTATTTACATTTAATTCTGAATATGAATTAGTTTATTACACAATAATTGGATGAAGTCATGAAACAGAATGATAATTAAAAGACATTCTTGTGTAACCGCTCTTCAGTTCAAATATCAATCCTTATACACAATTAATGGAAGAACTCACTAGATAAAAAGGAAAACGATTGTTCGCTTGGCTGTAAATTGAAATTCACCAACTAAATCAGCACCAAAGGAAGCGGTTGTGACCCATTGTATTTCAAATTAACTATTCTGAAGCGAATATAGGAAAGGTTGATTTTACAATTGTAAATATAATAATTTCTGGAATGTTGAATTGTCACTGTGATTTGCCGGACAATTTTGTCAAATTATTATCTACGTTATAAGTGTATTTTCTCGAATTGGCCAGATCATTGATTATTATCCAATATTGGTGTATGGATGAATGTTAATATTGAACAATATTTGTATTTATTACCGAGTATCGTTAAGTTGACTTGTATGTGTTGATGCTGAACAGAATTGTACTACAAAATATTCAATTATTAAAATATAACGCTCGTTTTGTACTATGTTTATTAACATTTATTATTATACAGTCAGGTATGTACATCTTATTAAAATAATTAAACGAACAAAAAAAAACGAACCTTACAGGAGTACTAACTCAAAAATGGCTTTTCGTAGACAATGAAAACCTCTAGAAAAGGAGAGGGAAAAGACACATCAATGAAAATATTCATATTACGAATTAAAGATGGTAGTTGGACGTAATGGAACGAAAGTACCGTTTCACAGTTACCGAGCGCTCAGAAACCGGCCAAAGCAGCATCATCATTCGATGATGGATAGAGATATTTGAATAAACTATCGGAACTAAAACACTTGCACTGGAACGGTCGGTAAAAATAGAAGGACACAAAAGTGTAATACAACCAACAAATGACATAAACATTAATCATTAAAGTCAAAGACAGTAGATAATGATAAGAGCACCACCTCATGTCAGGACAAGTTAGAATACCCTTACTTAAAGTTCAAATATTTAACTCATATATTTATGTATTAAAAAAACATTATTGACACATATAGAATAAAAATTCTTGTACACAATTACAAATGCAGAACCATTCCTGTGCTCAATGGTTTCAAGTTGTATAGTTGTGTGACGAACTACGTCGCATTCAGGAAAGAGTGGAGCAATTGGCTTTAGGAGTACGAAATTCTATCCTTCCTATTTATGGGTATGAATTAATTCATATCCAAGCACAGAGTAAGCTTCCGACTACAAATATAAAACGGAATTCACTTTTCTGCAGTTAGTAAAGTCAAAGGTAGTAGATTTGATAAGAGCACCACCTCATGTGATGACCAGTTAGAATACTCTTACTTAAAGTCCAAATATTTACCTCATATATTTATGTATTTAATAAACATTATTGACACATATAGAACGAAAATTCTTGTACACAATTACAACAGCAGAACAATACTTGTGCTCAATGGTTTCAAGTTGTATGGTTGTGTAATGATCTACATTGCATTCACGAAAGAGTGGAGCAATTGGCTTTAGGAGTACGAAATTCTATCCCTCCTATTTATGGGTACGAATTAAATCATTTTCAAGCACAGAATAAGCTTCCAAATACAAATAGGAAAAGGAATTCACTTTTCT
>JABFPT010003919.1:0-13002 GCA_022817245.1 Nixonia krombeini
ATTGGTCTGCATTCCATTGTAGGTGCAAATCCAGATTTACATTTGCAAGTGAACGCTCCAGGCATGTTAATGCACTCTGTAGATGCTAAATCACACTGACTGGATGCACATTCGTTAATATCTGCAATAGATATGATCATTCGATAAATAACAATGCATTGGGCATGGTATTATTATTGTACTTAAATGTATTTGTTTTTTCTTACCTTCGCATTTTGGCACGTTCTCGAAATACTGACTAGCACCGCATTGAATTATGTTAGAACCTGTTAGCTTGTAACCTCTATTACATTGTACTCTGGCTTCATCGCCAAAGTAATATTCCCTAGTTAGATCTACGACGAAACCGTTCTTAATTGTGGGTAGAACGGGACATTTCGCACCTGTAACCGATGAACAATAGGAAACAGAGTTGTGTAATTAGCTTTTAAACTTCGATTGTTTAGAATGGATTTGGTGTCAACTTACGTGAGCAGATTGGTACGTTATCCGACCACGTTCCGTTACTCATGCAAAGTATCACCGGATGTCCGTTTCTAACGTAGCCTGATTCGCATTCGAATCTGACGATGGTACCGTAACTTCGACCTCCGCCATTTAAAATGGTGATGTTGGCGTGTGGTGCCTCCGGAAGTGGTGGACATTGAGATGCTGAAACGGGAAAGAGAATTAATATGGAATGAAAATTAGCGATTCATCATCGTAACAATTAATGTTGGTTGCTCTTTTTTAACAAGGAAAAATAAAATGTGTCAAGGTGTTTACCTAAACAAGACGGTTTCTTTTCCCAGTGTCCATCAGCTAAGCAAGAAATTTTTTCCGTAGGTTTTCCAGATGGAAAGGCGAAACCTGCGTAACATTGATATGTCGCCAAGCCACGGTACGTGACATTTGTAGAACCAATTGAGAATCCGTTATCTATCTGTGGCACGGGACCGCAGTATACTTCCTGGCATTTAGGGATGTAAGTGACGGACCAGTTACCACCTGGGAGACATTCAGTGACTATCTTTGTCTTTCCTGTTGCGAATTCCTGGCCCAGGGGACAAGAAAATGTTATTACTGTGCCAAAAGCAGTGTCTCGACTTGATGCCAAAGCTCCTTCACCGGGTTGCAAAACTGGGCAATCTGAAATTGATTTATCGATTACCTACTGACACTTCAGTACACACTATGTAGACAAATGAGTGTGATTTCAGAAACGATATACGAATTTAAATTGTGAAAACAATTCACTTTTAAAGTTTTTTCATTTGATTGTAAATAGTACAGTCGAATACAAAGTCCGGTAATAAGCATTTCACGTAATGTTTCTTTACCTGCTGAAAAAGTAGCTTGCCATCCACTGCTACTGTGCAACGCATCTGACACAAATCTGATGAGCATCTCTCCACTCTCAGCTGTAAGTGTGATTTTTGGTATTGTGTTGGAGGCGAAACCGTTTCCAGAATGAAGTCTTAAACCATTTGTGTTTGGACCATCATACACCTACATTATAGGAGCAAGAAATGATACAGTCACAATCTTTCTATCAAACAAATGAGGTAATACAGTACAGTACATTTACTAGTATACGTCAATGTATATAATACATTATAAATTATGGAAAAATTGTTCTGCGGTAGATACAATAATTACCTGGACAAAGTCAGTTTTATGGACGTTGAAGTTGACGAATTTCAGAGACAACGGACCCCGCTGTGGATTCTTGACTTTGTACAAACATTCTTGGTTATTTGGATAGTCATTCAATCCGTAAGATGGAGATTGAACAGTTCCGTTTCTTGCCACAATAGTAGCTTTACAACCCTGCGTGTAACGGATACTGAATCCTCGCTTCGAGTCACCAAGGCTCGTTTTAAAGTATAAATACAAATTACTGTCCGTGGACATAATGACCGTGGGATTGTCCTCGGATTCTCCAGTCAATCGGGCGATTGGTCGACTCATGGGCGAATCTCCGTCTCGTATTAAAATGTAATCGCGGTTCATCTCAAGATCGAGGTCTTCAATCTGTCGACATAATGCAAGTTCATTGAAAAAAGTTAGCGATTACATTAGCGTGTCAGCAGATTTCCGCAGAGATATGTAGAACGGGTCAGAGTCAAGTGCCTTAGCCATGTTATCGCACCCGTGAGAATAAAAACACAAAGTACGTGGCAGTTTATGAATATGTTCTACACGTATACAACCTATTACAATGCCAATAACAAGGCTGTCGGTTAAACATTATCTCTATTCTTAAATCTATTCAGTGTATTAACTTATTTATTTTTTACAGGTAATTCTAGAAAAAAACCCACCTCGAGTGATATAATTCGACCAGGCTGGGCTTGAATGATATAGAGACATTCCAATCCTCCAGGATAGTTTTGAGGGTACCCAGGTGACGTGAGCATTTGACCTTGCGGAGTTGCTCTGAGAACTCCACCGCAAATTTGCGGTTCCGTTTTCCACGAAGCGCGAAATCCCTTTCTTTCTACCGATCCGTCCGTACTGAATTTGATGATCATAAAGTTGGATGCCGAAACAAAGAGCTTGTTACTCAACTCCTGTTTACCGGATAGTGTGGCCAAGTTCACAGACTTCTCCTCAGTTCTACCTCCAACGAGAATTTGAACTATGTCGAAACTCTTCTCCGTCTCAAACTCTTGGAACTACAATGTTTAATCAAACATTAATTGAATTATAATTGCTACATTAAAAATGTAAAGTTTCTGTTCAATGGTTGTTAGAGGCAACTCACCTGTAAGAGTATATTGTGGCCTTGTGGACCCTCTAGAGTCCACTTGCAGTTGCTCATTGGTGCATACTTGTGAGGATAATTAGGACTTTCAACAACATCGCCACTGCTGGCCATATAGAACTGACAATTAGTTGGACAGTCTATTTCATCGGAGAAGTCTCCACAGTCGTCTTGCTTGTCACACTTGAAAGCATTGTTTATGCATTTTCCATTGGAGCAGTGGAAAGAACCTAAATTGACATATTCAGGAATTAAACAGTACGACAAATAAACACACAAATTATAAATGTTTTTATCATTCTTCTGGAACAATTCATTACCTGCTGGACAAGCACTGGCCCGGCACATGAACGGAAGGAGGGATTCGCAAGTGGTGAGCTCCCATGATTGCACTTGATTATCGGTAACGGCGACATCGACGCACTCTCCGAAATGTGGATTTGGTTGCTTTAGTGCCCAGAAACCTAAATACGGTAATGTTACATAGTGACTGAGTGAACATTTCTCCGTCTTCACTGATTACATCCTCGTTCCCGCGCGAGCCATTATGCAAATGTTTCGTCTTTCAGACACGTAAATTGCATTCAGTGTAGCCGCGCGCGTATGTGTACGTTTAAACAAGTATTGTTGTGGGAAAAGTGTGTCTTTGTGCCGTGCGCGAGTTCCGCGTTTCCGCGACCTCAATTTAATGAGTTCGAGCACGCTACGCACTTCGATTGTGATGTGAGTTAACGAGTTTCAGATGAAAATGAATTAATGATGAAAAGTTGAGAATTTACTTTTGAATAAACGACACGCAATTATTAATAACATTACAAAAATACACTACTTTTGATAAGAGTTTAAATTCGTGTAGAAATACATTTTTTTTACAGAATCAAGAATGTAATCAATGATTTGTTTCAGGTTCCTGTAAAACCGTCATTGTTCCTTCTTGGGGTCATTATAGACTTCCATCCAAGTAACTTGACAAGTAAAATTCGAAAGTTCATATACCGGCGTATTGCGAGACGAGCATGCCCGCAGCTGACTCTAGAGTGTTTGTTCGTAGGTCATCCAGAGATGCCAAACCCAGCCAGTAGCGAGCGGAGTGTCGCCCGATCAGGCCGGAGGTTACATTGTTCTCACTGTACGACTCAACCACCATCAGCTCACTGCCGTACCTACAAATTGAATTTCAGAATTTTGCTTACAGATTCATATTCTTGCAAAGCTTTACGTCTTATTGTCTCACCAACCGCGATATCTTTCGCGATAAATGACCGATTTCGATGAATGCAGCTAATTTCGCGCAACTGTGTTGTAAAACTTAACGACCAGTATAAACCGTTCATTCACCTCAGGTGATGAAGCACTTATGCATGTATACAGCGGTAATCTACAAGTCCTATTCGTCAATAAAGCACTGTATTGCTCAGCATCTCTTACCTCCTGCATAACTCCGCGGCTTTTTCCCATGAGTGTTTGATGTTGAAGAATTTGTAACAGTGTATGCCTCGCAATTCCCATCCTATATGCACAAGAAAACACATTATGTCAGAGGCATTGCTTCTTACAGGACCGGGTCATGTATAAGAGTGCATGGGACGACCACAACCTGCTCGAGAATCTTTAATCGGGAAGTTTAACGACCTCAGCAGAAAATTGATCGTTATTCTTTATCTTTAATTAGCGTAGTGTCTCGCAACACTCATTGTTATAATTATATCTGAATCCGATATTTCTGTACAATTGCTCGTGTGTTGTAATAGGATCCAGAATTTTGTAATAATGTACACCTTATGTATACCTATAAGATTAAGATATATATATAGGATATATATACCTATAAGAATTGACAAGATTGATTCAGTACCAGATTGATTAACTTTGTTAAAGAATGAGGCAATAACATATAAAATATAGTTAAAGCGCAGTGACTTGTACGAAGCTGGCTCGGCGTCCGACCTCGATTGTTTTTAGCCATCGAGATGAGAAAGAGATAGGTAGCTAGCTAGGTAGGCAGGTAGGTAGGTAGGTAGGTAGGTAGGTAAGTTGGTTGGACGTCAGAAGAAAAATTCATCCAAAGTGAAAAGCCGACAACTTAAAGATGGTGGCGTTGGACAGACGAACAAGTGCGACGGATTACGGGTAACGTTTAGTCGGTCTGGTCTATCCTCGGACGGTTCACTTTTCTTCCAAGAAGTCGATCCATGTCACCTATTACGAGCCGTGCCCGTAGAAACGACGTCTTCTGTAAATCCAATGTTGAGTCATCCTCGGTGTTACTAACGACAAGAATCTGACTTTCCTCCTTACCCTTCGCACGATTTACGTAAACGCATAAAAGCAATATGTATTTATATTACCCAAATTTATTGTACGAAAATGTTTCAAAACCTTTGCAAACGTACGATATATTATAAACTAATGTCTATTCCAACTACACCAATATTCGTTATACTTTCATAATTAAAGGTATCTTTTATCCCTCTCATGCCTTCCTCTCATATCCTTGCATCCTTATTTTTTCTCCTCGCGAAAGTGTTTTGTAAAAAAAAAAATCCTTTTAATTGTCATTGGAAGTTAATGGAAGGTAACAGAGGAGGAATTTCCCCGAGTTGCGTCAGTACCAATCGCATCGGGCTTCATTGAAACATCCTCGGATGAATGACGAATGGCTTACGAATGCCGCGTATGTTACTTCCGGCAAGATTCTTTTTAGAAAGCTGGAGAAACGTGAAGGAAACTCAACGCTTTAGCCGATGAAATCATCGATTTCGGAAAATTGAGACACGCGTCGCAAACATTAGTGCAGGTATCCCAGGCATGTCATTTAGCGGGTTTGCACGTGTCGGAAGCTCGCTGGATCGCTGGTTCCGAATCGCGCAGCTGCCATTTTTCGAAATGGAATGCATCGACCCCGAGATAGTTACACGAAATTTGTAAATTCTATCAGAATGTTCCGTGGTAAAAAATATTTTGCTCGCCGAGGTTACGAAGCATCGTAGCATGAAGCGAATCAGTGCTTCCTCGAAGAGTCGTAATTTTTATTCACGAGCGTGTGAAAATCGCTCGCCGCGGGCAGTATCATTTCTACGATACTCCCCCCCCCCCTTCTTTTGCGAGTCGATGCACCGCGATCGAAGAAACAACTTTTGTTTTGCAGCCCTTTTCAAAAACCTTTACTCGAATCAGAAGTGAAATGAAAATTTTTTTTTTCAACGGAGATTCAGGTCAGACTTTACCGTAAGAGCGCGTTTCAATTGTCCATGATTTTCGTTTTATCACCGACGTGAATGCAATTGTCATAGTTGTCGGAAAATTGATCGGTTAACATGGTTTACTTATTGCTTTCCGCGTTAAGATTTATAGACACGAATATTTGTGTTACACTTCGCTGGCGCGCGTCGTGCCTCGAAATCATGATTCGGTGAATGCAGAGGCAGCGCGTCGGTAGGTGAAAAATCGAACAGTACCGTCGGCGCGTTGAACTTTCATGAGAGAGAGAAAGAGAGAAAAAATGAGTCAAGAAAGTGCGCCTTTGGCAACGAAAATTTAAAGGTCTACAGAAATCACAAGGAAGCCCCTCTTTGAATGCAAATGTGTTTGGTAATTTGAGTCTGACGCTTTCTAAATTCACAGGTGGACGGAATTAAACATTTCGTTTATGACGGACTCTTCTTCGTCTTCTTTGTCGATGCTCTAAAAGATAACATCTCGTAAAAGTTAAATTCAACAAAGGATTTCATATATGTGATTGTACAACAACGCGTCAACTCTTCTCAATGGTGAACACGCAGCATTTATTATAATGCAGTAAAACTTGAACATAGCTACGCGTCGCTTGGGATTTTCTTCTGAGCTAAAGGTCAGACGGTCACGATCTTTCCTTATTCGCACTTCTTGTCTGCCGATGCGGGTATCATCGTGTACACGACCGATTTTGCATACGACTGTTGCCACGTTATTGTCTCGTTACTCGGTGGAGAAAAATTAATTTTCAAATGTACGTTACATTTTTGATTTTCACTTATCGCACATTCTCATATTCACATTATACGTAACCGTATTACGTATACTCTTATGAATTATATACAAGATGATTATACGGTGACTTTAATATCACGTATCAAATTTAAATTTTTAAATTTAAACCGTAAAAAACGGTTTTAGTAGTTTAAAAATACCTCCTTTAAACAAAAATTACTGTTTGTTGTATGTGTACGAAATAATTGAAATTTCATAAAATAATTGTAACATTATTTAGGAAATGTTACAGTGCGAGGATTTGTTTGCAGGAAGAATTTCTCCAAATGTAATCACACATGGACAAACATTATTTATTTCATGTTTGTATAAAGAAGACGAAACAGTCGTATATAATACTGTTTCAAGTTTTAACAAGCGCAATACATGCAAACAATCTCGTATGTCATGTGTAATAACGATAACTGGACCCGCGAGTGCAACTCGGCTCTGCACAAACCAGACGCATAATTGTTAATCTCCGTAGCTCGAGGGTGATGCAAAATGTTGTCATTCTGCAGGGGCAGCAGTTCTAGTCCCTCCGAGGCAACGTCATTTTTCATAATAATTTCATCCAACTTTTACAAACATCTTCCGTACAAGGCAAACGAAACTTGTATCGTTTATACCGATTAATCTCGACCGTACTTGAATACGTATGATCTGTTTGTCGGTTATCGACAGTGAAGCAGTAGGGTTCGTAAGAACTTCGCTGCTCGCACCACTTTCACACATAAAATTAACGGGAAAGTCAATGACGGAACATGTAAGATTTGCACGTATTTTTAGATCCTTAATGGTGCCGGCCATGAATACTTGAGTCACGGTTTAGGAATGCAGTCCTGGCCTGCGGTTTTTTCATCCCGTTCCGATGAAGAGCCACGATGATGTTTTCTAGCATCTTTTGGCGCTGTGTGATACCTGCCTCGTGTACCATGAAAATGGAAAAGTACGATATCACGGTAACTATTTAGTTGTATATGGAACGACACGAAAGTGTTTTTAACACAACGGCGGGAAACGAAGAAAAGGAAAATATTTCTCTTGCCCGGTTTGTCATAACTGTACACGTCACTCGTGTATTGTAACAAATGAATTGTTGTAATATCAAATTGTATTATGTTACAATCCAAAATGATTTTACTCAATGATTCGTTAAAATGGTAATTTGTTGCGTGTGTGTGTGTGTGAGTAAAAAATTGTATTTAATTTACGACAAACGTACCGCTGTTGTGTGTTTTTAAGCCGATTACGCGAAATTGGCGCGCTAATTCAATTAACCACAATTGCTTATTCGTCACGGGAAACTTATTTCGAGCAACCTCTCGCAAGTTGGGTACGTAAGAGAATTCGACCGTTCGTTAGCGTCGTTCTACTTTAGCGCACGTTGCCCGTGCAATTATGTAGGTTGTTCGTACTGGTACGGAGAGTCTTTTTCATGTCGTTAACCTCGAATCATCGCGTACGTCTGGCATCGCAGCCTCTTTAATATAATATACAATGCCCGTTACGTTATACACGTTACGTAGAATTTGATTTCGTCCTTCCCTCCCCTCCTTTATCGTTTATGTTCCTTAACGATCGTTTTACCGATCGCCGGCAACTTCCCGACACGCTTGTATTTGATTTTCGTCGCGGCAAAACTTTCTCAAACCGTTTCATCCTCTTCGTCGACGTGAACAAGAGGGAGATAACGCCAACCATTTTTTGTCCGATTGTTCAAAGTCGCGTTGCGACCGTCGTATTTCGGAACGCGATCTCGGGCTTTATCGTTACTTTCTTCCAAACGAGCGATTATTCGCACGCATTTCAATTCGCCACTTTGGGTCGGCGGATTTAATGGAACGCAATTATCGGTATTGTAAAACGACCGTGTTCGTGGCAATAGGCAGTATAGAAGGTGAAACTCTATTACTTGGGGAGAAATCGGCGTATTAGGGACACTGTGAATCAGGCATAATAGCGTAGACAAACGCGCGGTACGTTCGAAGGCACTGCCCAGGTTACAGTGATGAGATTTTTCGCGACCTCCTCGCGACTCCTTTACAGTTACATAAACTACAAACTTTCGCGTACGTTTGTAATTAACGTGGTTACGTGTTTTCGATCGAGACTCGGTGATAACGAAAGAATCATGTCAGACATGTCTTTATTCAGAAACGTTTGGTGACGCTATTATTGGTAATAATAGTTTTTACCATTTTAACAAACAGCTGTCGTTTAATTAATTACCAAACACGATTTTTATTATATATACTTTCCTTCGTTACTTTTTTATCGAGCACTTGAATCGAGATAATCAAACGATGGAAATATAACGTCATTCAGGTTTTCCTTCGATTTCGTGACGTAATTAACGAGTATTCGTAGCGGCTCCGAACAACCGTTCGAGGTGAAGGTATCGTGAGAATGATATTCGGCTGCCCTTGAATCGTGCTGAAATATGGCCTTGGCCGCTGCAGGGCGGTATCTACCTGCGCAGGTACGCATTCTCGAGCAGGTTGCCCCTTCGACAATTTTCATGGGGGACGATCATCGTGTGACCGACTCGGAGTTTACTAAAGAATAGGAAATGGTATACTCACCGTTCGGACAGGTGAATACGTTCGTGGACGGACCCTGCAACACAAAGCGTTTCGGATATGAGATTCAACTTGTATTGTGGAAAAGCTTCTATTCTGGTCTAAAGCTAAGGATAAAAGATTAACGCACCTTCTGCGTCAATGTTCAACGTAAGGTTTAAATGTACGTTGAAGGCGTTACGTAAAAAGAGATCTAATTTCGGGATATTTTCTGAAATCGAATTCAACTACGTATTCCGTCGATTTGATTTTTTTAAGACGGCATCTCTCAAATGCGGTCTGCAAATAACAACGATCGTCTGCTTTCAAAGTAAAATCGACGTTACGAATCGAGTTAAAAATGTATATTTTCTTTTTACGATTCACAATTTACGTTCACCGTTTTTTGTTACCAACGTTATTCATCGATTTACCGTCAAATTTTACCAATTTTGTTGCCGTAGTCAAAATACGTCGAATTGGTTTTCCTCATTTTTTTTCATACTTCGGAAACTTTCAAACAGATTTGTAACTTCTTTTTGACAATGGCAAAAAATATAGCAGAAAAACGAACGAGTATTCCAGGAATGTTCGAAAATACGGTTTACGTAATTTGGTAAAATGTCATATAGACGCGAGTAAAAAATGAGAATTAGAATGTTCGTTAAAGATTTTAAACGTGGATTTTTCACGAAATTATTCAAACTCGAAATCATCTGAATATTATTGCACAACATGGGAAGAAAAATAGAGAAATGTTAAATTTAGATCAATTTACAGTTTTCTTCGAGTACAGTTTCGCAAATATCTTTCATTTTCCGATATTTCGATTACGCTATTCAGTCCTTTTCATATTTAATTATTACGTTACATTGTTGACTATGAACACGTGTTAAAATGTACAATTTACAATAATAAACTCTTCTTTCGACGTTTCACAAGTCGACATTTCAATATCTATTTAATATTTGAAACTAAGCTACAAAAAATTATCTATATTTAAATACAGGTAGACATGTGACAAAATCAGATAAGAAAATTATTGAAATCAGTCTCTTGTGAAACTAATGGAAAAATGCCGTTCCTGACTTTTTTCGTTACAATGTACAGTGTCACTGGTTCGAAATACAAACCTAATTTCCGTGACAAAATATAGTTTAATACGTGATGTAATACGTCGACGGTGCAACGAAGTATCGATTTTAGGTTGTTTCTCAGGTGGCTTCTTCTCGTTTGTCATTTCCGGTTGGTATAGGCATCTGCCGTCTCGACGCAGTGTCCCGGTAAAGTGAAAGCTAAGTCGACGTAAAACGTTACCCCGTTTTGCTACTAATCAAAAATCATCTTCCAGCGAATGTCATTTGTTTAAAAAAAAAAGAACGATCTTATCGTTGGTTACATGTAATGAGATAACGGTCGCAATACTTCAATGAGGCGTGACTTTTCCTCAAGCGCAAATCGTTAATGGAAGACGTCCGCGATAAATATAGCGAAGGAAAGGCGGCAGAACCGCGGGCAGTTAGCATTTTTTAGCACATATCGCTGCAGAACAGGATGAGTAAGTGAATAAAAAATGCCGATAAAACTGCGCTGTAGCAGATTGCCTTGCTCGTCCCGATCCTTGCAAATACTGTAAACCGAGAACTTTTTGCATATATTTCAAGGTCACGAATAAAATATCGGTCTATAAATCGTAGCTGTGTATTAATCGAATCTTTAAGTAACCATTAATTACATTAGTTTTCGCATTCCACTAATTCTCATGCCTGTAAATAACGCGTGTCTGATAAATTGATTATTCATGCATTACATAATTGGCCGCACTTGTAGCAAACTTATATACACGCACTGATCAACGTTCGATGGATAATCAATAATCAGAAAAGTGGTATTTGCATTGCAAAATATAGTACTGGATAAGCGATCCGAAAAATGACAAAGGTGCAATTTTGTTAAATGTAATCCTTGAATTGCCAAACGGCGATAGGCGAGGTCATGACCTTTGCGGAGTCTTTGCCACATTTGACAATTACATTAATAAGTCATTTTCTTTAACAGCGAACTGAATTCGTTTATAAACGACAGACAGATTTTCTCGCGAATAGAGAAATAGTTTTTGTTAAAATTTTTGTAATATGACAGGTTATCTTTAAAAATTGCACGATTATTTTGTCGCGGTACGTACCAATCGAGATTCGTAGATAAAAATATTTTCGTCTTGAAAAGACAAATTAACAAATCCCGACGTAAGCTTAATTAACGAATACCGTTACTTTTTCAAATGTCGAACTTTTTTTTTTCACTTCACAGCGTAAGAAATGTGAGTGGCTCGGTGAAAATTATATTTCCGAAATACAAGTACAAAGTAAATACGATAATTATTTTTAATAATAATAAATAATTTTATACAACATAATTCATATTTCTATTATTTACATGCATTTTGTTACGGTAATAATATCTAATATATTTATATATTATATTATTATAATATAATATTATTATTATAATAGTAGTAACAACATTTGACAATATTTTGTAACTTTTTCGTAATTTCAGTCCTGCAGTGATAGAAATGAAGTTCGCAGTACACAAACGAAGTAACACAGAAGAAATAACGTACGGTTTGTAAAAGTTTACTTTCTCTGAAATATTAATATGGCGATGTGTAACCAATCCGGAAAATACACGTATGCGTAAATTTCTGCATTTTTGCGAAAGATAAAAATTCCCTTCGGACTAAATTCGCGTGAAATTGCGCCGATTTCTGCTCTGGGAATATTACCGTCGCCGCATATTTGGCCGAGTAATCGAAGGAAGTTCGTCGATATTTAAGACGCGAAAATTATATACACTTTGTTGGCGAATTCGCAGGCGTAACTGTGTGATGCAAACTTCGCCGCCGCAATGAATGCGCCTTTCTTACGTATAATAAATCCGAAGTGCAGCGCACACGCAGAGACTCACTTTCACCGCACATATGCTACATCTTGGTTAACTCTTTAAGAAATGTACTGTCGATCGACCTGTTTCCCCTCGTGAATCTAGCCAGGGACGTCTCGGCTGGAGATTGATTTTTACGCCGGAGAAAATGTTCTCAAAATTGATGGGAGTAACATTTCAACGATCTTATGGCGGTGCGGCTCGTCACGCCGCAGTTCCATAGCACACTTCGATACATTTGAACAATAAAAAAGAAACAAGTGGAGTGCACTTGTACAATTAACAGTTGTGTTATACCTCGTTGTGGCAAATTTCAAGTTGGGATAAACGCCCTACATCCGAGAAATATATATATATATATATATATATATATATATATATTAGATACAATATTATACAATATGTATATATATATATATATATATATTTGCATGGAAAGCGTTGATACAAAAGTATAAAAAGGCGTTTGTTTGACTAACCAATACCAAAAACTATGTAACTTCTGAATATTAAATATTTCCCTCTTGAATTATATCAAAACCGATATAAAAAGTCTCCACCGTTTTTTGTGGCAAATCTAGTGGCAAAAACGGCGGACGCTTTTTATACCACCCAATATATCAAATGTTTTAGAAAAACAGTGGCCTCTCCCTTACTATCACCAGGCCGACTTTTCAAGCACACGCCGTAACTCGCCGTTCATCGCGAAGACCTTCCGTTGGATCTCCGGCCAGTGGAATTCCC
>JABFPT010003922.1:0-12996 GCA_022817245.1 Nixonia krombeini
TAATTTTTCAGTTTTTCCTCAATATCTCCGCTCCTAATGGCAGGAATGGTCAATATAGGTAGTGATTCTTGATGTGCGTCGCGAGATCTATCCAATGGTATATGATTTAATAGCGAAAGCCGAAGTTAATTTTTCGACAAAAATTGAAGGGGTACCCCTTTGGAAAAATACCGAAAAATCAACTTCGGCTTTCAGCTTCGACTTATATACCAATAGATAGATCTCGAAACGGACATCAAGAAACATCATACATATTGACCTCTCCCACAATTAGGAGCGGAGATATTGAGGAAAAACCCCTACGGAAACCCCTTTGCAAAATTGCGAAAAAATTTTGGGAAATTTTTTCTTTAGTTTTTTACACCATACGACGCGCGCTGCAACGGGGAGTCCAAATCTGTGTAATATTCGTGGCGCTTTTGACCGGAAGTGCCTTTTTTTGGCAAAAAACTGAAAAATGGTGGGTGAGATACGTAACTATTGGTGCTATAACTGTAATTAATGGGTGTATTATCGGTCTACATTGACATGCTTTAGCTCGTTGGATAGCCCGCAATGTCCGGAATAAAATGATATTTTGCTTACTTTAAAGTTCCCAAATGGAGAAAAGTTACAGCGCGGAAACTGTGAAAGTCGGTAGATTACGCCCCCACCACATAATTTATTTTCTTTTCCCTCGAATATCTTTGCACCTAATGGTTGGAGGGGCACACATGGGAGGTTATGCTTGATGTGTGTTACGAGATCTCTCTATTGGTGTGTAAATTAAGGCTGAATTCCGAAATTGTTTTTTTTTTAATTGAAGCGTTTTGAAATTCTAAAAATCCCACTACAACCCGACCTATTTTTTTCTTCACTCTTTAACATCTCCGCTTCTAATGGGTGAAAGGGTCAACATGGGGGTAATTTTATTTTTTTGGAAAATTCGCTAAAAAGGTGTACGAACATCAGAAGGGCGATTACTATTCGTTCACGATCGTTGAAGAAGTCGACACCGCGGCGTTAAACGAACGCGCTTGCCCGCCAATCATCATTTTTCGTCTGTGTATCCCGGCGCTCTGTTGACATTATCGGCATGTTCAAGCCCTTCCTACACCAACTGCATTGCAAACCGGTGACCCCTTTAATGGGTAACCGCGTTATGTAAATAATTCCGCGGTTGACGATCGGCGGCAGCCAGTCGTGGGCGTATATCGAGATTTCCGTTACGGTCTCGCATTACCGTCCAACGTCGACCACGATACTCTCGACACGTCGCCTTGGCTTTAACGCCGAACACTTTTTCCGGATTGGGTTTCCAGATCGCCCGATTTGTCCGGCGACGCTGCTCGCCGCCGCAGTGACTTCGACATATTTAAAATGCACATTTTTCGCGTTACCTCAATTACCGTTAAGGGCGCGGCGATAATGAACGATCTCGTATAATTTATCGAACGTTTCTAGAACCGTTACAGAAATCTCGTCACAAATTGGTGTAAAAGTACGCAATGAACAACCCGTTCTTTTTTTCAGCAAACTTTCATGCTGTAAAGTACATTTATTATTCATAAGCGAAACAACTTATATTCCAGCTTGTTTGTTCGATTCTGTTTCAGAAATTAGGATATAACTGTTAGGAACTAGTTCCTCGCAGTTATATCCTAATTGCTACAAATTTTGTGTGTCCGTTGCTCGAATTACGCTGTAACGAGTTTGTTTTTTCCCCCGAGCGAACGAAACTGTGCTAATAAAACTTCGCGCGCATTCGCAATGCGATAAACCAGCTCTGAAAGACAGATCCAAGTTGCGCTAAATTACCTAATGCGCGTAGCGACAAAAAAAACGTGTAAAATGAGCGAACGGACGTCATAGAACGGACACTCGGAACGGAAACTCGATGTAATGCGTATCAGTTGCGTCGCGTATACACGTATACAACACGCAGCTCGATTCGTACGTTTGGCCGCAACAAAAAGGGAAACACGACGACGGTGCTCACGCTACGTAACGACACCGTGCGCACTCCGCTTTTGTGAATTTTACATCGAGCGTACATTTTAATACAATTCGTCGCTTTTAGGCTAAAAAAGAAAAGTAATCCGTTTTCCCGTTTCGCGATAAACGAGCAATGCAAATGAATGCTGCGTGCGAAGCAAACAAGTGGGAAGACGCAGCAACGGGCGAACGTTTTTTTTTTCCACGCGTAAAGGCGATAAACGCGGTTGGCAATAAAAATGCGAAGTGCTGGCAGAAAACATTCAATTTGCAAAGTAAAGCACTAACGACGAGCAGGCCGAGGCGATGCCATAATCGGCGCGAGTCGGTCGCTTGTCTGTATCTGGAGCGGAAACCGAAGAAAAACGAAATGCGCGAGTCGACTGGCAGGCGACGACGACCTCGTCTAAACGTGTACATTGGCCGAGGCGAGTAGCGAGCGGCCAGTCCGCCGTTCGATTATTATTCACCACCTTATTCGGCGTAAACGAATGACGCTGGTCCACAGCTTTCAAAAATCACCGATAAAACCTAATGGACCTGCTGATACAGCTAATTGTTCCGGCTACTCGAGACTTACACTTTGCCTTTGTCCACGCTCCGCCGCCACGCTCGCGCTATTCCTCCGGACCCGCTGCTTCTGCTGCCGCGTTACCCTTTTTTCAGCTTTTACATTACGTTCGCAAAATAAAGGAAAGACCTGCCATTTTTTGTTCATTAGACTATAATTTGCCAGGACGTTGTTCATTTACATCAACATCTCTCGCAGAAAGTGATTGCACATTCAACGAACATGTATCTCATTTGTGTCTTTAATTTGCGTGTGCAATGCGAACTAAATGCGAGGAAATTTCAATTCTTTCATATACACAGTATTCGACGTGCTTAGCTGTTTATTTCGACTGTGAATGAATCTGTTGCAGAGGATATATTTTATTGAAATGGGTAGAGTTTCCGCTGAATGAGCAATGACGAGCGAGCGCGGTTCCGTACGAGCACGAAGTTGGAGGCACGATCTCGGCATGCGCCGATAATACAGCGGCAGTAGCCTGGTAGCTGGAAAGTTATGCGGAACGGCGGCAGACTTTCTCAGCCGGTTCGCTTATTCGAATGCGAGAGCAACGGCAAAATTGACCGGGGTGGCCGTTCGGCCCCAAATTAGTAACAACCGCGTCGACCTTTTCGCTCGGACCGTCGTAAATTCCGATAGCGGTGTACGAAAATGCCACGACGATGGAGCGTTTCTAGCACATCCTTGAGTGGCGGATTGGCAAAGTTCGCCAGCGCAGAAAGGTCGGCCAATGGTCGTGCTCCCTAACGACATAACGGTACACTGTGACGCGAGCCTCCAAATATTTTCTTCCCCTGCACCGCCGCCGCCATCGCCGCAGTGCGATCCGCGGCTGGATCGGCTGTCGGCTCGCTTCTCTACTTCGCGAATTGCAAATCTTGTCGACGTCGGTGCGTGATCGACGATGCGATTTTCACGATGTGCAGCGCCAAGTCACAGATCGCGGACGATTTTCTTAGCCGTTTATCAGCCGGTTGGCATTTCACGTCGACAACATCGGCTCGTCCATTCTCACAGACGCGATGCGCGAATGAGTACGGTGATCACGCTAATTGACAAATTTACCTCGTTACTTACATTCTTCGCCGTGTGTTTACATCGCTTGCGTAACGCAAGGAAGGTATCAGTGTCGAGTTGTCCATTGTAAGTATTAGCTGTACGACACGATCATGAATTTATCACGCTAATTACCGAACACGAATTTCATTTGCAAGTGCATCGAAATTGCGAGGAGTAGCGTGAAAGCACAAATTAGCAAGACGTGCACCGGAATAACGTCGGGCCGGGTCGGCGTGGCGGCACGCGCTGCGCAACAAAAGGTGCAAATTCCACGTAAAGGTCATATTTACGAAACGTGTTGTGAATTTAGAGGCTGCGTTTTCTCCGCACTTTCTCGCAACGAACCTGCGCTGCTGTAACGAGAGAGAGAGAGAGAGACTTTCTCGGAGACCCTTGCGTCGCCGAGCGACAAATGACCACCGGAAAAAGGCGGAAGCGGGTGACGGGAGTGAGGGGTTGGGGAGAGGGGGGTGGCGAAAGCGCGCGAAAGGCGCCCGCCGACACGTAGAAACTCGCCGCTACTTCCATCGCTGCAGTCGCCGCCGTGATATCTCTCGTGTTCGATGGCAACGGCGATTTCTAAAGCCCGCGCGTGAGATCTATGTCCTCCGCGGCGAGAAATCGGTGAACCGAGGCAGCGGACCGGTACTTGCCGCCAAGGACGGAAAACGGGTCAGCGTGGACCGGCGAATCGCTAATTGCCGCTTCGAGTTGCTCCGATCCCCGGCAATCGACGCCGATCGTCACCGTTGCCGATCCCTCATTCGGCGTATCGTACCGTGGAACGATTTTGATCACTGGGCGGATAAAAGCGCGGATCGAGGGGCAGCGAATGAAAGGCCGCGGTAGAGGCACGTCGTAATGATCACGAGCGTGTCGCGGCGTTGCGCGTTCTACAGTTCGGATGGCGATCGGATGGCGATCGGAAGGCCGATTCCGAGCACTCGGTGGAAAGTAGTCACCTGTGCCCCAATTCCGGTCGTGCGCGCGCGCGCGCGCGAGTCCGCGTTACGCCGCTTCCCCAGTGTAGCGGTGCGATGAACGTTATTGCCGCAAATCGCGAGCGAAAGTCGTTCCTACTAAGTCGTCCGACTGCTATCGATGAAAATCGCGAGCGGGCTGAACATCGCGGATTTCATCGGCACTCCCACGGCTGTCTTTTTTTCCGCCGGTCGTGAGGAAAACGTGGAAAAACGCGGCGACGTTCGACGATTGCGAAATGCGGTAATCGCGCGCTTTGCAACAGTGCGGCGAGCGAGCAACGTTCCTGCCGCTTCACGCCATAAACCGGGAGCCGCGGGGAATATTCATAAATATGCGCGCGATGCCTAGGTACGCTGTACGAGCTACTTTGCCATCTCTGCCCAATTGTGTTCGAGAGTATGAAGGTTTTCCCACAATTCCGGTGTATACAATGCAAAAACGACGCGTTCACATCCTGTGCCTCTTTCCGGTCTCCGCTCCGTCTCTTTCCGCCTCTTCCCCTGTCTCTTTCTCACTCTCGCCCGCACGGTCTATCCACCAATCCATCTCTTTGGTTTAGCCAGTGTTGCCAGCTTTAGTGGTTTTCTATCCGAAATGATGCAGGAGCGTCGTTATAACCCTTCGCAAACATTACCTGTTATCTGAGTAATCGGCGGAACGAACGAAACAGCACGACGCAGCCGAGCAAACGCTTCGTCGAAAAAGATATCGTTTCTTCTCAAGAAATTAAATACCGAGCAAACGCCATGTGAAGTAATTAAAATCTCGCATGCGTATGAAACACTGTGAAACGACCGCTCTCGAAATTACCGGTTTTGACAACAAAGAAAAGATAGATTCGATAAGCGGCATGAAAGCGACCGACTATTATACGTATATTTTAGTATCGTGTATAATTAAAAGGTAATTGTGACACCAATCGTCGTAACACGCGACATACCGAAAACAAATATTTGTCTTGATGACGAGGAGCAATGACGATCGTTCTGATCTACGCACACTTTTTATCGCTTACGATGATAATTAACTTTGTACAACTGCTGGTACCTTCGATACACCCGTCCGGTACACGTCGTCTTCGACCCGACAGACTCGGCGATATTTCCGACGACTTTTTCCTCGGCGTAGGTACCGAATGGAAATGCCCTTCGACTCCCGCCGATCGATCTTTCGAATGATTACTTTCCTGTATCAGTCCCTACGCGGGAAAAGACAACTTTCTAAAGCGTAATGGAACTCGCGGCGGAGAAATTTCTTAAACGAGTAAAAAGCCAATTTGGGAAACGATTCGAGGAAAATAACGATTAAAATATAACGGAAAAGCGAGTGCTAAAAACCCATTACGAAGCATCGCCTTCATCGGCGACTTTCACGACGAGGGAATAATTTTCTGTGTTTCGGGTAATTCTCGCTGTCGCTATCATCCCCCGTGGAGAAAATTGACGTCGTGGCTCGTCGTCGTGGCTCGTCGTCGTGGCTCACCGGCTTTCTTTTCCTTCCGCGTTTTACCGTTAAGCCGGTTGGGTCGCCGGCTGCCCCCGCGATACGCCGTTAAACGCGTCTTTCCCGGATCGGCGTAACGCCTGACGGGCAGAAACGTCACCGTTGTCGCGGGACGCTCGTCGCCGAAGCGTAACGCTTTGTCGCTCCATCACGATTGAATCATTCCTACATACTGTTACCATTGTTTTCACTTTCTTTTTTTTTTTCATCCCACAATCAAACATCTTTTTTTCCCCAGCGCGAAAATAGAAGAGACATTTCATTGCGCAATTTCCTTTCAACGTACTGTTACACGAAACTACGATGACGCTGTGTTTATAATTACGATTAAAAGTTTTACCAAAGTCGCACCGATCACCGTGATTGTACTTATGTAATTAATTCCTCTTGAATATATTAAACGCTTTTGTAACGCTGGAATGCAAAAAAAGGGAGAAACTGTTTGTGTAGAAATTGGCCCAAAAGGATAATTAGAGAGGTCGGGAGAGAGAAAGAGCGATAACTTGGGAGGCATCGATCGGTGCGTTTGAAAGTGAGTCAGGAAGTGAAACAGGGAGAGGGGGAAGGGGAAGGAGGAAAGAGACGCTCGAGAGAGGATCGTCGCTCGCTTTGCGAAAGGAAAGTAGGCCTGTGGACATGCGTTTTACCCGAATCAACCGAGTAGAACGTCAACCGCAGAATAATTGAAAGCGTGCACTTTTATCGTTTACTTACGCGTACGTTTATCCCGCTACGACGAGATCGTAACGGTAACCGACATCCGACTCCCGTTTCATTACCCAAATCATTCACCGCCATCAATTGTTTTGTATATGTATACATTTTCTTCTAATTCTTCATTTGACCAATTGTAAATAAAATTTAAAAAGTATATTAAAAGAACAGCTGATTAATGAAACAAATAGTGACATCTCAGCAGTGCATTGCAGGAAAATATATCAATTTTGTTGAATACTCGAGCCGGCAAAGTGGACCAACGTGGCGTAAACGGGCTGTTTCGGCGTCTACATAGAGAAAACAGGGAGTCGAAATACGCGCGCGTAACTTTGCCGGCTTCCGCGACTCGCGAATGCGATTTGCACAAATGAGCACGCCAATGCAAGCCGACATCCGATACGCTGGCGACGCAGCACTCTCGCGCATTTTGCACGCCAAAACGGACAATCCAGTCCCCGCAATCGAACACTCTCGGCGACGATGCTCACGACGACATGTAAAAAGCAGTGTCCTTCTGCAAATCAAATTGCAACTTGTTTCTCACACATACTACTACACTGCGTATATCGCACTGTACAAAGACTCAACTGTACAAAGGATTCCGAGGCTGATGTTTCGAATTGAACTGACTATCAAAGTTGGCAACAGAAGCGCAGTGATTACAAGTAGTCGTGACGAGGAGAAACGGGAGGAGCACGGGAAGAGGAAATTACAGACGCAGCGTCCCGATTCCGCCGCCGCACACTTGTCTCTGTTACAAAAGCACTCCTGACGGGACCGCCGCGACGCGCATATGGCGCACGTGAGTAGACGTGCGGCGGCGGTTGAGAGCCCGTAAACGGGGCACACAATGGGCCCCCATTCCCAACACCGCACTGCCACGCTGGAGCGTACTCGCCGCCCTCGGCAAGAGGTTGGCAGCTGTCGCTCCCGGCCCTTCCGCGTCCCGACTAGTCCCTCGGGACTTTTGGGAAACGTGCTCTCGGACGGGCGTGTGAACGAGCCGGGGAAGAGAAGAAAGGGAGAAAAGATGAAAGGAACTTCGCTCCCCCTCCCCCCTGCCCGTTCTGCAGTTAGCACCGTCAAGTTACGGGTTTCGCACCGAGTTTTTCGTACATGCCTGTCCCGGGCGACCCGAATAGACCATCGCGCACAGTGGGATTTTCGTGTTCTCGCACGGCACCGATTGGGAAACCGATGGCATGATTTATCGAACACGTTGCGCTGGATTACGCGCCGTTTCCTGATTACGAAACATTACGTTCTGCCGGTCGTTATGTCGAGTTACCCGCGGGAAGGTTCACTATCGGGAAAAAGTGATCTGCCTTAGGCCATTAAACAATGTCGGTGTAGAGCACTTCCCTCAAATAAATACTGTACATTTAATTATTGCACATTGCGGAAGGTTCTTATCGACGTTGTAACGTTATACGATAATGGTAATTGTAGAGTAAATCGTATGACGTAAAACAATGATTTAATTAAATTCATATATCTAAACACTCGGTTACGTCAGTGTCGATACCCGCATCGTACAATTTTAATCAATTACGATAACATTCCGTAAACCTCTGAAAATGTGCTTGGGTTAAATTGAATATAAATACCACGCTACTCCGACAACTCGTCTGTCATACCGCCGGCCGATGATTCGTTTACCGGCTCGATGACAAATATGGTCAAATCTAGCCTAACATGAAGGTGCATATACCGTGCGAAAATTCGAGGACGGCGGATCTTCTCGAGAGTCGTTATATTAAATTATTCTCGAGAAGGCTATTGCGCCAAATCGGACAGGCGGACGGTGGAAATGGATCAAGCTTGTACAATTTATGCGCAACCCCTTCCGCCGATTGCGGGAGATTTACAAGCAACTGGCGGGGAAATGGACGACCTCGCGATAGGCTAAGGAGGTTCGGCCGACGTGTGACCGTAAACCGCAGAAAACTTTTTTCTTTTGCACCGAATCGGACACCGCGAGTGCAACGAGCGCGAGCCTTAACAGGCCGAGGCAAATTGCCGACGCGATTAAAGTCCAAGGACGCTTCGGCAAATCGCGAGCGTCGCGCGAACGAGCCGCCGCGTCGCCGTAACGACCAATTCCCGTGAGCTATTAAATATCACTCGCGGCAGGTGCTTCGGGAACAAAGGAAACCTCGGAACTGATTCTGACAGTAGTAGACTTTGCCGCGCACACCTCGTAATTCGCTCCGTTTCGCGATACAACGCTTCACGTGCATCGTGACACGTTGTTACGATATTTGGAATAAATACGTGTACTGCTGACGTCACGTGGCAATCGTGACCATTCCAATGGTCACCGGGTTGATTCAGAACGCGGTCGCATTCCAGCCGCGGCTTTTACCACGAATTATCGTCAAACAATTTAAAGCACACGCACGGAATTAATTTACTTTCCATGTAAATTAATTAATTAGTTATTACCCGTCGGTGATGTCACCTCGACGCGTGCATGACGATAATTTCGTAATGCGCCGTTTCGGATAGTCGTCGACTGCGTTCCGGGAACTTTCTATCGAGCATCTTCGTCGACTCACAGTGACGAATGCTTTACTAGAAATTGCGTCACCCGCTACACACTCGACTCGTTTTTTTCACTCGTCGGGGATGTCGTTACGGTTCGGCAGCAAATTTGTCATACGGAAATATGAATGGTGACGTGATTAAGGAAAGAGAGAAAAAATGGCGCGGGAGTGGCGAGGGATTTGTGGCATCGCGCTTTTAATAAACTTGGCCGAAGCTCGTCCGCCCCGAGGGGCATAAATATTCATTCCCGCACGCGGGATTCCGGCGAATATAATATCTCGCGCGACACAAAGGTTGAGGCCCGAAATCGAGAAACATCGCGGAGGTCGAAGGTACGGCGTCTTTCACGCTATGCATAAATCAAGGGCCGAGGGAACAAGCGAAAGATACGCGAAAAGAGAGAGAGAGAGAGAGAGAGAGAGAGAGAGCCACGAGATGGACGCTACAAAAAATTCCTTCTCGCCCGGCAAATTCTGTCCGATGGGAGATATTGCCGCGGGCGACGATCGTTTGATTGTGACGACAGATAAATATCGAGATTTATGCCCCTCTATCGAGGCATCTCGCGCTCGACTTCGTGGAATTCGGAAGAAAAAGAACGCGTTTGATTATACATACGTCATGACGTTAGAAGAAGAACGAGATAGTCGTGGTGTCTTTTTTTTCGCTCGGAGCGGTTCATTCGTCCATGATCAACGTACGCTGTGAGGTGGTGTAGTAAAATAATCGAAATGCACAATTGGTATTCATTTTTACACAATTATTACAACTGTGTTGGAGCGAGTGTAAGAATTGGGGAAGGGAGTGCTTTAATTACGAAGATGCCACGGACCGAGGGAGAAAAAGAAAGAATCTCTGGAAATGTTGGCCTTGTAACGGCAAAGGCGGAACTGAAGCCAGCAAGATCCAAGATCCAAGGCTTTCGTAAATCAGGCGCGCGAGAGGAAGGGTCATAATTTACAATTGTACATTATATATCCGATACCCCCCGCGGAAAGCTTCAAGTGCGCATCATCGAGGAAAGAAGAACCAAGCCTTTTTCTCCGAAGCCCTGCTCAGCTATGCCGTGCCGTGCGCGCCTTCCACACCCGCTTCTCAAATCCCTGCGATTTCATTTGGCATTGTCATGCAAATACGACGACACGCACACTCGCTCGGGAGGAGAGCGAAACCTCTCGCATCTCTTTAAAGCGGAGCACGCCTCGCATATCGCACCTTCCTATATTTCGCACTGTCATCCGCGATACACCGACCTTACCATTACCGAAACCGCGCTCCATCCTCCTCCCTCTTCGCCGCTGTGCAACAGTACGTAAACATTCCGTTAAGGGAACACGAGTCGTCGAGTGTTCGTTACTCCCGACGGCGGATCGCCGTTATTCGTCGACGTCAACCAGCATTTCTTCACACTGTTTTGACGTTTGTCGGCTCGACTGAAAGCGACCGGCTAATTAATTATCTCGCTCGCGTAGTCGAGCGCGCGAGCGTTACCGAAAAACGCATTCGGTGTACCTATGATACGAAATTATCTGCGGTGCGCGAGTAGATTACGATCAAATTAGTTCGCCGTTGTCGATTGGTTCACGGCAAGCGAATGTTACCCGAGCGCCGATTACCAGCCAAGGAGAAGAAGATAACTCGATGGAAGGTTGATAAGCGCCTGTTCGAGACGGCGACGCTGACAAACGGATTAATTATTTCGGGCGGATTTGCGATGGAACGAGAAACGCCATCTCGTTAATTGTTCGTCTTATTTGTCCGGCATGCGAACGGCGGGATGAGCGGAGAGAGAGAGAGAGGGAGAAGGAGGAAGAGCAGGCGAAGAAGACGAAGAAGAAGCGGAGGGGCGGTCGTGTGTCACGGCAGAGAAGCGGCGAGGATATTTGAATAATACGCGTAGGTAGGCCCGTCGAATCGTGCCGCGCACCGTAATCAGCGACATTGCGAGCCGTAGATTATAGGTTTGACTCGCGGCCTCTTCGGCACCGTGTTCTCCGTCGAAAAATACGCGCGTACGCGCGTACCTGCATGTACGCGAATGAATAATCAAGCGAGCCAGTATGCCTTGCCCCTCCCCCTCCTCCTCCACCCGTCCGCTCTCCACCGCCCCAACGCGGCGAGAAATCCCACTGCTGGATGCTCCTAAATAACAAAACTACCGATTGTTTATCAGAGATTCAATTAAGCCGTTTGACGCGTACAACCGTTTACATCGCGAGCTGCGTCAAATAATAAATACAGGCCACGTTACGATAATTTTTCTACTGTCGGATACAATGTGCGTAGATGTGCGTGCGCGCGTGTATATGTGCGCGTATTTCGTAGCCAGCGCTCGGTATTTTTCGATCGGCCGCGAAATTTATGCTGCCTCGCGCAATTCTACTTCTCTGGATAGCGCGTCGCGCGATCATTCATACGGATCAGCTGTGAGAAGAAGAAAAGTAGCTTTTTTTCGGCCAGCATGTGCGCCGCAATCGAATATAATGAAGGTTGCGCGACGCGGCCACGCTACTCGCGACGTGCAGTGTCCCACAGAGAAGACCGGTCGTGCGATAGATTTAGATCATATCGCGACGTTGGCCGAGCTCTCGTATCACATTCACGTTCGTCGAAAAAATCGCGTGGTCGTAGTTTTACGCTGCGAAATAAGATTTGCATCTAGCTGCATTTCCTCATACGACGTTCCAGTCAACACAGATGATATTAATTTTGCATACGACGCGACAATACATGCACAATTGTACCGAATCTCTAGCGTACTTAACGACGCAATCTGTTAAATCCATTACGCGTGTTATTGGTTTATATCTCATTTACTATGGCAGATTATTAACATTTTGCGTTTTGATCAACGAGTTTTCACACAGCAAATTACTGGAGCGGGAATAATAATAGCAGGAAAACGGTGCGCGGCGAGCGCGATGAGTAACGGCGGAAAAGCGGCGTGTACCTGGGAGACGTAAGCCCACGCATGCGTAATGCGGGCGAGCGTATTCAACAAGTATCTTCAGAGTTGACGGAGAATCGGAACCGAAAAGCCTGGCATTGGAATCACCGGCGAACACGCGGTGGCAGCGGCGTCGACCAGTCGCCAGCTCTGACTCATTGCCGAGCACAACGGCGGCCAACGACTGGTGCCGTGGAAACGATCTGTCCGCAATGGCAACTGCGCTTTTACTCGGGGAAAAATACCATTGGAGGAGTACACAATCGATTAGTGTTAATGAAAAAAAGTACGAGCAATCGCATTATCGGCCGATCGATCATCGGGGAATCATTTTTCTACTTACGTTGCATCACGTTCCCGTCATGCATTTGATACTCTCGGTACACTCTGAATGAAAAACTCACCTGGAACAAAAGAAACACGTTCGTTACAGTTTTATCTTTCGTGTAGAACATTACAATAGTGGAAAATACCTATGTTTTAAATCGACTGTTTACAGTTATTACATAACAAAGTATCTTATCTCGATTTTATAATTATTTTATCGTTTGCAACAGACACGCACATAGACGCACCTTCACATACAGGAATACGCTCGTATCGCTTTATATCTTTCCGTACTATTGTTCAACCGTAAATAAGAGTGTTAATGTGGCCATAATTCACGAATGTAACGACTCTGCCACCCTCCACG
>JABFPT010003928.1:0-12972 GCA_022817245.1 Nixonia krombeini
AATGTCAACAAATAAAGGTTGTAAAATACTATACTTTAACATTAATAATTATTGTTATGATATTGCAATATTCTGTTGTTTAATTCACGGAATTATAGATTTTACATTAGTATATATTAATACATAATATATAAATCACATATTTCTACTACTACTCGACGCTAGTAACCTTTTATTACCTAATTTCTTACGATTATTAGTATTATTAACCTGATTCTGAGCATCCTCACGTCCATATGTCAATGGCTCCTCGTCGTCGTCCGCCAGTCGCATTCGTCTTTCTTCTTCCTCTCGTAAAGCTCGTAACCGGTCCAACTCCCATTCTTTCTTCTGCTCTTCAAGTTCGCGTTCGGCAGCAGCCAACTGAGCCGCCGAAAAACTACCGTCACACTCTTCCATGAATTTCATAGCATAACGTTCCACTGGAGTTAACTGAATCATGTGAAATAATTATTAATACTTTTGCATGCAAAAGATTATAACTTTTGTTATGTTTACCTTCAGGGCTATAGAATAAAAGCATTTACTGTGTGTCTCTTGCACATCAGAGTTAACTAGTAATCTTATAAGTTTAATTTTGAATTAAATATAACAAAAATGTGAATGACATTCTATGTATTAAGAAAGGTATAAAAAATAGTGACACACTGTATCATCAATTACATTGTTAACATAAATGTTTGACTACATTACACATGTTTCATAAAATACTTGACTAGGAAAGTTGACTAACAGTAAATACTTTAATTATATGTACTATTTTTTTACAAAATTCTATAAAGTTTTGAATTGATTATATGCGCAGGTGAATAATAATTAGTACGTTGTACCAAAGTGGTGATATAAAAAACAATAAAATAAATAAATAAAAAATGTGAAGGACGAAAACTGTTAATGTCACAATAAATGAAACAAAGAATGTTATAATAAGAATATTTATTACCTGTGATACCAAATTTTGGACCTCTAATTCAGCTTTACTGACTTGCATATCATCTTTATCTGGATCATCAAGCGGAATGTTTTCATCAAATTCAGCCAATTCAGCCACAGCTTCCGCTTTTGCAATTTTCGCAGCCTGAACATCAAGATCTTCTTCAGCAGCTGCAAGTGCACTTTCCAGTGCACCCATAGCTACTTTCTCTTCGATAGGTTGAGAAGACGTTGATGGTTGCGTATCCTTTTGCAACATTCTTTCACGATCTTTATTCTGTTCCAAAACTTCAACCATTCGTGCTGATGCATCATTTTCTGTCTGATCGATATTGAAAAGATCTTGAATGGTGGACTGTAAAATGCAATGAATTGTTATGAATAAAAATTTGCATAATGAAAAAAACAATTACTACTAATTTATGACAAACCAATACATACATTCTTGAAATAAGCAGTCGTAAAGTTACCGCCTTCAATGGCAAGGTCTCCGAGCAATCTTTTCTGGTTTGCTTTTTTCAAAATGTTTTCTTCTACGGTTTTCTCGCTTACCAATCTAGAAAAATAAATATTATTTGTATCATAATGAAATATTCAATGATTATCATTTTTTAAAAACTTTAATAAGGAAATTCGAAAATAGCTTACCTATAAATATGTACATCTCTCGTTTGTCCTATTCTGTGACATCTATCCTGAGCTTGAGCATCCATAGTAGGATTCCAATCACTGTCATAAAAGATAACAGTGTCGGCTCCTGTAAGATTAACACCCACGCCACCGGACCTCGTCGACAAAATAAAACAGAATATTCGCTTATCAGCATTGAACCGTTCCATTAAAACCTAAAACACATAATCAGTTTTATGTTCATTGTTCTTTTATAACACAATCAAGGAAAATTATTCCATTTTATTCTAAATAGAGAAAACAACTCACTTGTCTTTGATCTACTTTGGTAGTGCCATCAAGGCGCAAGTATATATGTCCATGGAAATTGAGAAACGCTTCTAGCACGTCTAACATTCTTGTCATTTGAGTGAAAATAAGAACTCGATGATTCTCAGATTTCAATTTTCTAAGTAACTGATCCAGTGATTGTAATTTACCACAATCATATTGTATTAATCTAGGATCTGGAAACTGCGTCATCATTGCACTAGCGACTGGGTGAAAGATGGATATCTTTGGTTTCACCACTTTCTCAATGTCCCATAGTAATCTTCGTTGCGCCCAGAATTTGTGTACAGGAGGATGTGATACATGAAAACGTGGTGTCGGCGCTTGTACAGCAGGTACATACACGACAAATCTACAATTAAGCTTTCTTTAGTTTCTAATAGGATTATGTAGCCATAAAATTATTTTAGTATAAAATGTTTGCCAAAGATATTGAAGTGTATCAAAACTGCCCTTAGACTACAATCACATTAATATATAAAGTAGTCCTACAAAGTTTGATACTTAATTTTCCCATATTCGATACACTACTTCATAATGAATTACTTGAAATAGTCAGTACTATGGGTTTGTCTTATCACATTCATTTAACATGACATTACAGTCTATATTTAACTTAATATATTTTAATCATAGAATTGTCTTTTATCAACTTACTTTTCAAAAACTTTTTTAAATTCTTCAACGATTTCTTCGGTAGATTTGATGGCTTCGGCAAGTGCTTCAGTACCGGAGAAAAATTGTCTCCGAGTCCGACAAGGATCTTTGGCAGTGGAACATTGCAACCAGCCACTGTGCCAACGACAAGCAGTAACAGGCTTTCCTATCCTCAAGGCTGTAAATAAATCTTCTCCGTAGAGTGGACATGCTGCGCAACGTCGCTCATTTGTGTTTGCAAGTATTCGAAGTTTCGCTTGTCTTCTTTGCTTACGATCTTCCTCTAATTGTGGCTAAAGATATAAAAGTATGAAAAAATTAAAAAATTATATCAACTTAGAATATTTTATTGTAAAAAATTCGCAAGAAACTCAATATTACTATGATTTTGATTCACAGTAACTGATATAAAGAAAATGTTTATTAAAACGTTACGTACTATATAAAATTCTGATTTGGGCTGTTCCTTTGTTGCTGTAGTTTTATCAGAATCTTTTTGTGCGTGTTTACTGGTAATGTTATCGGAACGTAACAATTGTTGCTGCTGTTGCCCTGAGGACAATTGTGCTTGCGAGGTGGTGACATTCAAAGGAGGAACTCGCATTACTGGCCTACCAGTTCCAGCCGTGGAAGACGTAACAACTCCACTAACCACTTTATTACTTGTTGAAGACGGTGCTGCTAATCCCATTAGCGATTTTGGAACCACTGTTAATCGCTGTCCACTAGATGTCATAACAGGGAACGACACTGCAACGACATTAAATGCATATTTAAAAATTAAATAAATATTTACCTTCAATTGTTAGCCCAATGGCTGGCATACAACTATTTTTGTGCAAAATAATCTACTTCACAAACTTCACAGAACTAGTGGAAACAAAATTAAAAACACGAAGAAAAAAAAGTGCATACCTGCATTTGTATTTTGTTGATTTGACGTCAAAATAATGTGTTTACCCGTAGGAGTTTGAACGAGCTGAGCGAAACCTGGAACAGCTATTCTTTGGACGGAATCACCTTGTTTCACCGTAACAGTCTGTGTGGCAAGCCTTTGAAGACCGTCTTTAACATTGGTATTACCAACAGTTATCCTTTGAGCATTCACAGTCGGTGATGCTGTGGTGGTAACGGTGTTTTGCAAATTCTGAGGCAATGTACCGACTGGAATAGCTGAGGGTGAAATATGAATAATGTGTTTTTATAAAATTTCATGTAATAATGTATTCTTTTAATTTCATTTTAATTAGAATGTGTTGTGCTGTAAGCAGTTATATGTAATTTCTTATAAAAGATTAAAAAGTGACTAAAAGCATTTTATGCATATATGTGCACTCGCTTCTAGAATGTTCATGTAATATAACGATGAACAAGCTGGTCCAAGTAAAATTATTCTGGCACCACTGCAAAGGCAATTACAAAATGTGTAGCAATCACCGATCTATGATGCGTATAAAGGAATATTTTTATCTTTTTCATTATGTCTTTTAATGCTTTTTGTGTCACGTTGAAAATTATAATCCAACATATTAGGATATTACAAAGAATATATTACAAAAGACAATTACGTATTTAAGGAAATTATGTTAAATTACCTTTGACACTGCCTTGATGTGGAACCAGTTGCACTGAATATCCTTGCAATTGTTGACCACTAGCAACTCTTAGCGTTACTCCTGGAGTAAAAAAAATAGTATGCAAATGTAAAAAATATGGAACAGGGAATGATAAGAAAACATTTTCACAAAATGTTTTATATTTTCGGCATTTTATTATTTCACTTACCTTGCCCAGAATTGTTTTGATGACTGACTCCTTTAATTAATGGAGAAGTACCTACTCTGGGTGTTGGTGGAATGCCTACGAAATTTTTCACCTTCATCTGTGACTGCTGAAGCACTGCGGACGATGATTTGGATTGATTTGATAAACGGACATTAATTTTAATCTTTCCCGGTGGACACCTAGGCGGAGGTTCAGGTTGATTGTCTATTTCTTCAATCAGTCTCCTTGGTGTTTGAAGACGCTTTATTCTATGCGACGCAAATGCTGTGAGCGTTGTCTCCAAATTTATTATCAGCATATTTAAGTAGGACAAATCAACATGCTGAAAAAAGTCATTATATTAAATTAAATAAAAATTAAAAACAATAAAATTTATCAAATTGATCTACTCGAAAAAATTTTTCGTGATTTCAGTGAATACTTAGTAATATTTTGTCTCATAATAATTTATAAAATAACAGTTAAATAGCCTTCACTGAGAAAATAACTGTTCCTTTCGACAGGATACGCATGTTGTACAATAAATTTCAACACACGCGTTTTATAAAGGCTTCTTTATTCCGCAATTTATAACATGAAGGCTGTTAATAATTCACCTGCATTCATGGTTTAAAGCGGAACACATACGCACATGTGTACACACACAAATTATAAAGGAAGTAAGAATTGGTAATAGGAAATAATAAAAATATCTGTAGAAGTAATATTCTTATAATAAAGCGCAATTATTGTAATAGAGAAAATATCAGGTATATAGATATTGAAATCTTTATTTTTTTATATGTTACTGTTATGAATAGCATTAGTATATAATATAATTTAATATAATAAAATATAATATTGATACAATAATATGTACCTTGAATGGATCATAGTCCAAAGCAGTCCATGCCAAAGATGCAGTAACGTAATCTATGGCTTCCATTTGAAATGGCGAGACTGTTGGTCGTACTTCAAATAAATTTGGATGATTGCATACTTTACGAAGTTGCATCAAAATATTTATCACACTTAACAAATTGCCACTGGCTAATGTCTCTTTTGTCCTTAAAGAAAACAAAAATTGTAATTAAATTTGTATGTATGAAAAATCCTTAAAATAATTTATATAACACGTATTAAAATTATCATTATTGTTGTAAAAAAGTAGCAAACAAAAAGTCCATTTTTGTTGTGCTTTTTAAAATATTGGATTGTAATATGAAGTATTTTGAACTTACTTCGTTCTGGACATGAAATCGTCATACAGGTACCTTTGTCGTTTTGATAATCTGCACATGATAACATGTTCATATTTTTTTGGCAATTGTTTTTCAACTTCTGTCTTTAACCTCCTTAAAAGAAATGGTCTCAGTACCTATACAATAATTAGAGGATACAATTATAAGATTAGTATGATTATTTCTATTAAACAAATTGTTTATTTTTAAATAATGATTTATTTTAGTTGTATCTCCAGACAGGATCGCATGTTATAAATTATTTTCGTTAACATACGAGTTTTAGGAAGACTCTTAATATTCCGCCAGTTTTTTAAAAAAACGAATGCCACTAATGAAATTAATATGTATTCGTTGTCGGTGACGGAGTAGCAATTTTCCTCAATCAATAAAATATTAGTATACGTACAAACCTTATGGAGACGTCGGATAATATTTTCGTTGTACTCGCTGTTGCCTTCGATCATGCCTGTTACTGGATTACTAAACCATTCTTTAAATTCTCTATGCGATTGAAAAACGTTTGGCATTAAGAAATGCATCAAAGACCAGAGTTCCATTAAATTATTTTGTAGTGGAGTTCCCGTTAACAGTAATCGTCTGCAAAAATTACGATTGATAACTTACAATGAAAATAATGTAATATTAATTTCCAGGCTTACATTGTTAGTTCAGATTAAAAACGATAAAACACCTTTGCGTTTGAAAATTCAGTAACAACTGCCAACGTTGCGACTTGAAGTTTTTTATGTTTTGAGCTTCATCCAATATTAAATATTTCCATTTTTTTCTTCTAAAACTTTGATGATCTTGAATAACCAGCTTGTAAGATGTAATGCATATGTGAAAGGCATTTGGTTTTGTCCAACCTATCAAATATCATGCTTGCATTATTTATGTGTAATACGATTTATATAATTAATTATGAAAAGAATAAGAATAGTAAGAATATTAGAAGTAAATTGTCATAATAATTTTTTTATTTGTAACAACAAATAATCAACCTGTTCTTTTTTGTTTCCTTTCTTTTTGCGTCCCATAGTAAGTTAAGATTTTAAATCCAGGACACCACTTTTTGCATTCCATTTCCCAATTGAGCATTACAGACGTAGGCACAATGATCAAGTGTGGACCCCAATTTCCTTTTTCGCAAGCCAAGTGAGCCAAAAGGGCAATTGTTTGTATAGTTTTACCCAAACCCATCTCATCAGCCAAGATGCCATTTAGTTTACGTTCGTACATTGTTACGAGCCAGTCTAAGCCAATGTGCTGATACTCCCGAAGAGCGTGTTTTAAAAGAAACGGAATTTTTGTGACAACCTGCGGTTAATTTTGAATTGTTATCCAGAATATTGAATGTGTAATAAAATATCATAACTGTAATATTAACGAATATTATGTATATAATATATACAATATTCACTAAACATACTTTATGTTCAGGTGTAATTTTCATATAAGTTATTGCGATGTTTTATTATTTAAAGAAAAACATTCGTTTATTTTTTTTATTTTAATACATCGCCTTAATTTACCTTCCGGTGAAATAGTATAGTGCAATACACGGCAAAATACTTTGGATGGAAGGAAGTAGATACGTAAATATTTTATGGCATTGTTACATTATTCGAAAACAATAACTATTAACTTACACTTGTGGTGAGTAATGTATTTCCTTTAGGCTGAATACTTTCTGCCAAGGCGGCAACATCATCCATTTCCTTTCGCGCTTGTGAATGATCATCTTCCAAACTCTATTACAAATAATAAAATAAGTTTATTTAAAAAATATCTTCAATAAAAATGAAAAGTTCATTTATTCAAAATATATGTCTTTGTTTTTTAAACTAATGTTCTGACACAGTTATAAAATATGTGTACGTTGATTGGTTGTACCTTATCAGATTTCTCATTTGAAAAATCTTCTAGTAAAGACTTCAGTCCCACTCCCGTTTCATCTTCGCTCTGCGTCCGAGAACCTTCGCCCTCCTTGTGATGTTCCTCTTCCATTTCACTTTCAGTTTCTGATTCCTCTTCGTTCTCTTCGTTCTCTTCGTCATCTTCCTTTTCTGATACTTTGTCTGTATCTACAACAGTAAGGTTTCTTCTTAAAAATATATTATTTTTAAATAACAGTAAACATGTAATTATTTTACTGTTTTCAGACAAATGCCTCGCGAAAACATCACTGATAGGTTTGAATTGAATGGATTTCTCTCCTTCAGGAAGCGGTATGTTTTCATCATGTAAAATAGTAAATAGTAGAAAATAGTTATAACCAAAATAATTTACATACCATCGTCGGAATCTTCAACATTCACCGACACGTCAGGCAAGTTGCTGTACTTTGCCATAAGTTCATCGATAGACATATCATTTTCTGCCTGAAGTAATAGTAATAAAAATGAAAAACAATAGTAATCAAAGATGGGTATAATATATAAACATTGTGTGAAATATTCACTTGAATACCAACCTTTAGATCGTCAAGCTCTTGCTTGTGATCTTCATTTCGCTCTAATACTTCTTGTTCCATTATAGTATCTTCGTCATCGGACGATTCGTCTGATGCCGCCACTGTGAACTCACCATCACCATCTGACGCCTTTTCATTTTCCTACAATGAAGATCATATTATTATCTGCTTATTATATCGCTCCAGATTTAATTTGATCAAGTAATATATGAAAAATATATTAATAAAAATAAGAATTGACATGTATACCTCTTCTATAGTCTCCTTTGCATCAGGTGACAAGCTCTTATCTCGCTCTTCCAAATAATTTGGTGGCAGTTCCTTTAAAAGGTCTTCCAGAGGTATTTCTGATTCTTTCTTCAGCAATTCTACTTCCTCTTTATGATTCATTGATTTCATTTCTTCTTCTTCTGCTTTTGCTATTGTTTCTTCATCATCATCCGAACTTTGATTTGGTTCAAACTCATCTAAGATAAAAAATTATAAAATTAAACATTCGTAAATAAAAGTTTTTTAATTAAAAAATTTTTTGATGAAATACAGAATACCAGTAGATAGGTTTTGCATGAAATCCATGACGCTTAATCAATTATTCCATATGCAAAAAAGTTTAAACTGTAGTATAGTAAAAAATGCTGATACTATTATAGAAATGTAAACGGAATTTATTAATACAAATATGAGTAATATACCATTATAATCTAATTATACAGAAAAATCACTAATACACTGGTTAAAACTATGTTCAAATTACCACCGCTAATTATAATAATAAAATGTTTTTTTAGCATCTTTCAAGTATCTGTTCGGTAATTTAAACTAACCATCCGAATGCTGTTTGCAAGTTGTAATTGGCGAAGATATCCGAGAACTGTTGATTGATGCTGGAATACTTTGACTGCCTTCATTCTTATTTAAACCTTCCGTTAGCCAAGTTGAATATTTTTCAGTTTGGCCGACAATAAAATTTAAATGTTGATCTAAAGCTTTTTTTCTTTTCTCTTCCAGTCTTGTTTGTTGTTTGTATTCAACTAGCTGCAATTAAATAAAAGGAATCAATGAAATGAGAAACACATTGTTTTTTTCTTACATGTTATAAGCATATATAATCAATATTTTTAAATATTTTTATACTCTTTCTACATTTGCAAAATAAAAAATTATAATAAATGTGTTTCTAAAAGATTATCGGTTAAATTATTTCCCGTATAATAAAACCTTGTACTTTCAGACTTTATGTTCCCACATTGAGCACACCCTTTCAATAAACGTTGATACTGAAAGTGCCGGCTTAACTATGTGGGGTAAGTAATTAAAAGATAACCTAAATGACAAGATAAACAAAAGATATTTTTACTTTTATATTACATACCTTTTCAACGTTTGCCCAAAATGTTTTTATCTCTTTTGCTACAAAGGCAGCAATTTTTTTAAGTCGAAGCTCCTGAAGCTTTTCTGCTTTTTGAGCTTGTATCGCTTTTTCTTGAAAATGTTTTTGTACCATTCTCGCGCACTTTTTAGCAGCTGCTTTTTTCCATTTTCTTTCTTGGGCAAAGTCAGCAGCAAGCCAAACCATTTCTTCCAACAAATAATCCCAGTGAGCTTTCGTCCTCGCTGGTTCTTGAAGTTTCGGCAATCTTCGTTCCGACCAAAGACCTTCACGTTGCAATTCGGCGATCCTTTGCATTACATACGCCTCCTAAATAATAAAACAAATTGTACACAACAATCAATTTTGTACTTATTAGAAATATTAATTATTTAAATTACTGCAAAAAAGTTAATACCTGCTTTGCCTTTTCTACAATTTGTTCTTTACTATTACTCGAAGTATCACAGGAAGGTGAGATAGTAGATGCGGGCAGTTTAACGAGTTTAACTACTGGTTGCCCTGCTGTTGCAAGCATTGGTAGTGACTGTGTTGTTGTAACAGTCGCTGATGATTTAATTGCAACAGCAGCCTCAGCCGCGGTTGCAGTTCCAGAATCAGCACCAGCAACAGTGACCACAGGAGTGACAGTAGGCATTGAAGAGACAACTGGTTTCGGCGGATCAAGGACTATTGACGTTCCACCTAAAATAAAACATTCTTATTAATACAAATTTTCGATAGTTTAATCCTTGTTTTATACCTTTCCTTAATTTGTGTTTAAGAACACTTATTACTCTTCTTGTCATTGTATAGTAATAAGCTTCATATGCAGTGTTTTAATAGTTTGTTATAATTATTATCCTATCCTTATTATACTCATAAGGAACCAAGATGTACTTTACTGAGTTTCGCTATATCTGGATGTTTAGATACAGTTTCAATCTAGGAATAGCATACCTGTGCATGTAATATTACATGATTTTAAAAAATTCTACTTCCTCTGTAATTAGACGTGACAAAACGAGACTTCCGAGTAAAATATTTTGTAATGATTAATTATAAATCACATTCTAAATAACTATTGATACTAGAATTTTCAAAGATTAATTTACGAAGTAGTACAATCCCTTGAAGCCATTCGTTAGCAAAATTAAAATTATATGATGTTTACATTGTTTACATTTGATCGAAATTAGTGTGACATACATAAGTACCTTCTTTCAGGTAGAGGTACCCGTAAAATGTAAAACATGCTTTAAATTTACTGTAATACATTAAAAAATAAAATGTAAGCTGTGAGATAATCATTGTACCAAAACTGCCCTTAGATTGAAATGATGGTACATAGCAGTCTTACATATGTTTGGCATTTAATACTTTCCCCACTATTCATATGCTATTTCATGAAATTGCAAATGAAACGGCTACACGTAATGCGGGATTTATTATATAATTTATCATCATTATACAAAAGCGTGCAATCTACTAGTATTAACCTAGTGTTTCATAATTTAGGTAGTAAACCAAATTAACCTAATTTCGTTTGTAAATGAGATAAATATATTGAAAATCTAATAAATTTTTACAAACTAAATTTTATGAATAAAACTGTAAAATTACCACCTTTTAAAATATTGAAAGCAATCAGCATGCGAGAATTATCGACATAAATTCTAGGAACTAATCAAACTATCATTTAGCAATTTTTCGTCTAAATTCCAAGATGAGATCATTTGAAAGCATAAGACAGATTATAATATAATAGAGCTGTGTACATTCAATAATGGACAAATCGTCAATAAAATAATAAATTACTTAAATGAATAATTAAGAATGTAACATTCACCCGCACGCGTATACATACATACGTTTGCACGTATTCATACAGAATATACTTTCAATTATTATTTTGATGAGTAGCAATAGCAACAGCCATGGTAGTGGGAAGCAGCAGTAGTTACAGGCTGCACAAATAAATGATATGCACATTTTCTCATTTTAAGGCAAAGTTGTGAAGTTTGAATATACGACCAGTAAATTGATAATTAAGTTTTTAATCAGTCTCCATATTGAAGTATGAATTCATTTACGTGTCACAGATGCAAAATGAATAAACTAAAGTATGAAACATCGAGTGAAACACAGGGTTAAGACAGTAATCACCTATAAAGATCGTAGGTGCTATAGTAGAAGTGGGTGAAGGGTGAATGGTGACTGATGAACCCTGAACTGCCGGCCGAATGGCAAACACCATGCCGTGACGGCCACCTTGAGGTCTACCTGGTATTTGTCCTAATACGCAAACGAATGATTCAATTGCATGATGAAAACAGTGATTGATGTTGTTCATAATGATAATGACAATTTTTTCTACTATAGCCCAAATATCTATACACTGTAATATACGTTATTGTAACATTTTATAGAGAAGTCCACACAGAAAAATTTTTGAGTAGAGCTGAAGAATAATGTACATATATTTTTACAATTAGAAAAAATGTTTACGATAATATTAGTGTTGCAGTATTAAAGTAAATTACAAAATAAACGTTATTAAAACTTTGAATTCAACATTAGGTTTATTTTAGTGAAGATATTTCTTTTTGTATAGTATTTTTCTTTGAAAATGAAGCAAAAAAACATTCTGATGTACAATTAATCTTTGTTAAAAGTTAATGCAATGCAATAATCTAGCAATCACTGTGAATGCAATAGTCTTGTATTCATATATACATTATATTATAATTATAGAATAGATTATAATTTTGCTATATATCCTAACATGTATTAATATATTTACGTTAAAAAGATAAATCATGGTACTATATTTTCATTTCATTTATTAGGAAACAAAATAATGCATGCATAAATTATCAGTGAGAAAGTCCTATACTATTGTGTTAACAGATAATAGTTCACTAAATATATAAATGAATACATTAGTTGGTACATCACAATTCTTCTGTCCAGTATAAGATCAATACCCTATTCCTATTTTAATAACGATTTGTCTTAGTATAAAATCTTGGGATAAATAAAATATAGCATTTCAATTTCTGTTACAATGTAAAATATTCTAACATAGATTAAAAAAGATTGTTTTGCATGGTATTTTTTACTCAAATCAATCAAAGATTTCTCAAAACATTGTAGAAAGTATACAATATTTTATACGAATCTTTTTTAATGTGTTTTCCATGTTGTAATACCGAAAATACTGTGCACAAAATATGACACTTAAATTTAAATAAAGATACTAAGAATGTGAAGCTAATATTTATAATATTTATTATTCTTGACATTCCATTTGCTATGTATTTTTTAAAGGAAAAGGTGTTGTGTGATAAATGGAAGTACATATGTGATAAAACAATATTTTATCTTGTAAGGTATATAAATTGATATAATTGTACCTTGTTGATTAAGCTGGGCAGCAGCAGGAGGCAGAGTAGTAGAAACTGCTACCGGTGTAAGGCCCATACCGGAAACCGCCACCTCAGATGTCTGATTCATCGACGAAACGGAAGTAGAAGCAGAAGCAACAGTTGCCATAACACTAGTAGCTGGAA
>JABFPT010003932.1:0-10556 GCA_022817245.1 Nixonia krombeini
TTTCTTTAGCAAATGTTCGTGAATATTATATTCAAATTTTGTAATGGTACAATATTCCCTTTCATAAAATTCAAAGATTCCTCACGCCGTATGATAAATGGAAAAGGACATTATGTTTGATATTTTATCGAAAGTACATTCGAATAACAGTAGCAGTACGTACACTTAGTACACGGTATGCGTTGTACATTCCATAATTATAATCAGTGAGACAGCCTGCGCTCGCCACCGTTGTTGTTGAAGAATCCAGACTATGAACAATAATTGCCGGAGGCTGATTCGACGACATTATTACACCGGTGCAACAGTATTTTAATCAGACATCGCGCAGGAAGATGATTGTTGACGACAGCGCGGAGATATTACTCAACCGTCGCTATTTAACGGGAAAAAACGTTCATGGCGAATAGTAAAGTTCTAACACCGCAGCAGTTTCTTAAACACCGCATGATGCAGTTTTTTTGAGGCGCGGGACGACCGCTGGTGATTAATAAATCATCGCGATTGCTACTGCATTCCGAATATGTCATTAGCACTGATGGTATTTTATGAACATGAACCGCGCGGAATCGCCATCTATCATGCCGCGAGACGTCTTTCATTACAGGTCATTTTGAAATATTTGTCTTCGTTGGCATAATTGACGACAAGGATCGCGTTTGTTTTCCCGAACGATTACACATTGTCAATTAAGAATATTAATCAATCGCTCGTCAATCGATACTGCGACATTTCCGCGGTGCCGTCGAAACGCATGCCGCGGTGTGCCATATTACCGATCACGATGCGCCCCATTACCCTACACGGTGCACCACATTACCCGCCACGATGTACCATATTACTGCGACGCACCAAATTGCCCACCGCAGTGAACCACATTACCCGCCATGGTGTACACACATTACCCGCCGTTGTGTACCATATTACACGCAGCGACGCACCATATTGCTCACCACAGTGAAACACATTACCCGCTATGGTGTACCGTATTACCCGCCGTTGTGTACCATATTACCCGCCACGACGCACCATATTGCCCACCGCAGTGAACCATATTACCCGCCATTGTGTACCATATTACCCGCTGCATCGAAATCACAAACTTTCCCCATTTCCAACTTTCCCACCCGCGACGACCATTTCATCGAACTATGCTATCTGCTTTATTGTTATGCAATGCTGTTCTAGTCTAACCTCATTGATAACAATACCAGCATAAGCCCATGGGAATTGCTTTATTATACATTAAAACGGGAGATGAAGCGACGATTATGGCATTGGGATCGTGCAGGTGGACATGTTTATGCGGTGCCGATGACCCTACATCGCGTAGCGACAGAATTTAGGAGCTAGAATTCCTTAGTCGTGGGTGCTAATGAGTCCCGAAGATAAACGTTCATTCGCCCTCGTTGATTGTGCTATAACTTAGTTTTCTATCTCCCTCGCCGTTACAAATCACGGCCGCCTTTTTTCTCCGCTCTCTTCGTTTTAATCAAACCGAGGTACGATATCGCGCCGAATTTTACGACACTTGCGTTTTAGCATTGCAGTGACTCTAAACTGTGCATCCATTACAGGAGCAATAAGAACAATTGCATAAATGACGAGAGGGACATTTATTCATTCATCACTAGTCCGCCAATTGGGAGGGTAACTGTTCGATCTTTAAAAAACATTCGATGCGGACTGTGCGTGCTTGGTGTGTCCGTTGGATAAAAATCGTTACCCGGAATTCGAATTGGTTCTCACGCGCGCAAACCGCAAAAGACCCTCGCAGACTCCGGAATATGCATTAGCCTGCGATGACGATTAGCTGGGTGGGCCGAATTTCGAAGTGATTTGCATCGGCAAGTGCGCCTAGAAACAAATCGCGTCTAGGAATCCGTTCCGAGGCCATTCCAAACTTCAAACACCTGTTGACCCCACCGCCATAGCCGAGCGTTCACGTCGGTGTGTGCGTTAATCGAACGAGTTAGCGAAGGATTATGGCCATCGTATAACCGCTTCATACTTAATGATAGTTCTTTCTAGTTTATACTCGTCTACCGCGCACGCCATCGTCGCGGAAGCGACGGATTATTTATTTAACAAAACCGATCGGCATCTTATAAATATTAATAAACAAGCCCGGCCTTTTACCATGCGATTTATCATAATATCGCTTGCTGATAAACCGTATCGTGTAATGAATCTTTCCGCTTGTAAATAACCGGACGAGACGAACTTGGTATCACGCTAAAGGCTCAAATTTCAAATTGCCAGGAGCTGTGATACCGGCGATGAAAAAAAAAGAACAGTTTATTTAATAATACAATCACACCTAGGGATGTTCGGATGTCCGATCTCGAAAAATGCCGCTTAACGGACCTTGATACTAACCGCTGTGCCTCTTATCAAGTACGAACGCTTGGTACACTTATTAATTACCTACTGGTTCATAAACTGATGTGTCTATCAATGTCGGGCTCCCGGTAATTAAATCGTTAATGCCTCGAAATTGTAAAGCTCGGTTCGTCGGAATAATTAATTTTGTTGTCGCGTGTATCATTACGTAACCAACCGTGTAATTATAATTTGTAACAACGACCTTTTTCCCCCACCATGAAGAGTACCAATGTCATGGAGGTGGAAGATTATCAAATAAGAGGTATATTATTGTAAGGACTTACTTTGGTGGAAGTGATGCTGGGATTGGAGGCACCAACAATGATAGCGTAGATTTCGACTTCGTACCACTGTACTTCGACCGCTTCGCGGTCTAGTACAACAGCGGTGGACAGGACGCCTGACCTGATGTCCACGTCGAATAGTCGATCCACCTGGGGTCCTTCGCTGCCGGCGGTTACGTTGGTCACGTAATACTCGATGGAGCCGGTTGTCCTACCACTGCGCGCACTCACTTTCAAAATATTAGCCCCGATTGGCTCGTTTTCGTATACGCTACCCTCCAGTAGCTGATTCCCGTGTTCCCAGATGGGTTGATCACCGCCTTCTCCGCCCGGTACTATCAGAGTGATGTAAGTTTCTGAGGATCGTCGTTCGGCTTGCACGGCCTCGTCCGTGGCCCGAACTCCTATTTGGTACCTCGATGAACGTTCTAGGCTCTTGAGAGATCGAGTGACTCTCATCGTGAGCAACCCTGTGCTTCGGTCAACACGGAACACGTCAGCAGCGTAATTAGCGCCAGATTTGATCAACTCATAGGTAACCAACCCGTTGGTGCTGGAGTCCAAGTCACGTGCCAACAATTGCGTCACCGGTAATTCTTTTTCCATGTGAACGACGAGACTTCTCAATGGTAGTAAAGCCGCAGACATGCTAACGAACACCGGTGCGTTGTCGTTTACATCGGTCACCACGACTGTGACCACTTTCTCCGCGGAAAGACGGGCAGACACGGGCTGGGCTCCATCCGTAGCCACCACAACGAGTTTAAACGTATCGACCTCCTCACGGTCAATTGGTAGTAAAGTATGGATTACACCGGTTGAGGGATTGATGCCAAAACGTCGTCGATGGTCCTCCGGGTCCTGTCTGGCGATAGCGTAACTGACAATGCCATTCTCCCCAGAATCAGGATCCTCGGCATTTACTGTGACGATCGGTGTATGTACGCGGATTCCTTCGCGAATCTGACGCACAATCGAAGTGTTGGGGAATGCTGGTGGATTGTCGTTCGTGTCGATGACCTCCAGCCGGAGAGTTGTAACCGTGCTCAGTCGTGGGTGGCCGGCATCGCTGCAGGACACATTCAGGGTGTAACTCTTGAGTTCTTCATAATCTAGAGATTTACGTAGGTATAACGCCCCGGTCAGCGGGTCTATGTGGAAAGCATCCCGGCGATTACCCGCAGACAACGAAAATGTCAGTTCGCTGTTTACTCCCAAGTCGTTGTCGATTGCTTTAAAACGTAATAATTCGGTATTCACTGGAGTTGTCTCTAGGACTGATATAGTCGATTCATTGTCCACGAAGCAGGGCATGTTGTCGTTCTCATCCAACACTTCCACGTAGACAACCGTTCTGGAGGAAAGCCTGACTTCTAAACCGGCGTCACGAGCCACCACCGTCAGTTCATACATATCTAAGGTCTCCCGATCCAGCCTTTTCGCCAAGGATATTTGGCCCGTAGCCTCATCGATTGTAAAATGCCCTGCCTGGTTACCATCCTCCAGCGTGTAGAACACATCGCCATTCAATCCCTCGTCAGCATCCGATGTGTAAACCCTCAGTAGTTGAGTCCCTACTGCGGCGTCTTCACTGACCTGCACCTTGTACGGCAGTCGTTGAAACTGCGGCGTATTGTCGTTCACGTCTGTGATGTAAATGTTGACCTTGGCGCGATCCCGCAGACCATTCACACCGTTGTCGACGACTGTAGCTTCCAGCGTTATATAGTTGCTGCCCGTGTTGCTCACCAGACTCTCCCTGTCGAAGTAGCGCAATGACTTGATGAACCCGTTGCGCGGGTCTACAATGAAATCTTGCTGTGTCGTGGATAGAGAGAACGTCATGTCCGCGTTGCGACCAACATCGCGGTCCATTGCCACTAGCTTACCGACGAAAGTGTCAGGAAGCTCATTTTCGCGGAGGTGGAACGTAAAGCTGTTGTTGGAAAATTCCGGGGCGTTGTCGTTCTCATCGATAATATGCACAACCACGGGAACTCTGGAACTTCGGCTTGGCTCACCTTGGTCGCTTGCAGTAACCTCCAGGGCATAATAATCTTGCTCCTCTCGGTCTAAAGCGTTTTTCACGTAGAGCTGACCATCGGGAAAGATTCCGAAACGGTTTTCCGTATTTCCATCCGTAACGCTATATAATATTCTTCCATTAGCACCAAGATCAGCATCTGAGGCATCTAGAGCGAAAAATCGTTCATTTACTGGAGTTGATTCTGGCAAAGACGTCTCGTAGTTAGCCAATTTGAAGACTGGTGTGTGATCGTTAACATCTTCAACAATTACTCGAATTTGTTGTAGGGCCGAGAGTGGCGGATTTCCAGAGTCCACAGCAGCTACCTCCAGTTGCAGCACCGTGCCTGGGGGAACTTTAATGGGATTGTGAAGGTATATAATACCCGAGTTTTCAGCAATTCTAAACTGTCCTCCTGGATTCTTTTTCAATGAGTAAATAATTCGAGCGTTCGCACCGGCATCCTTATCCTTGGCTCGAGCCAGGCAAACTTCTTGACCCACTGCAGCATCTTCTTTGAGGTAAATATCATCACCCCTTTCTCCCTTCGGGAACCTTGGTGGATTGTCATTGATATCAAGAATTGTGATGTTGACTGTAGTAAGACCGCGATTGAGTCCTGACTTCGCTGCTACTTGCAGTGTGTAATATGAAACTTGCTCTCGGTCAAGACAACCCGCAGTACTGATAAACCCTGATTTCTCGTCAATCTTGAAGTTTCCCTTAGGATCGCCGTACACAATTGAGTACGACACTTTTGCATCCGCGTGGCGATCACGAACTATTTGTACTGATCCAACGTCTCTTCCTGCTGCACTGGATGTTTCGAAGCAGTCACCTTTGTCTTCGATCACGCGGTATTCATATCCGTTATAATTATCGAATTCCAAATGCTGGAGATCTTCTTTGCGCACAATTTCGACAACTGCATTTTTCGCAGCTATTTTGTCTCCATTATCCCGCGCTGATATCAGCAACTCGTATTGAATTTTTCTAGCTACTTGGGGAAATGCCTGGAATGTAACATCACCAGTCTTCTCATCGACGGCAAACAAGCCTTCGCCTCCAGATTCTAAAGTGTATTTTATCTGTGTGGTCTCTTTTGCATCTGCATCCGTTGCCACAACCTTTCCTAAAATTGTTCCTGATGAGGCATCCTCCGGTAACGGCATAAGATACGACCTAGGATAGAAAACTGGTGCATTATCATTGACGTCTTCTAGATTCACAAGTACAGTTGCTGTAGACGTTTGTGGAGGGATACCCTGATCTTTGGCAATGATTAGAATTCGGTAATTGGCTATGGTTTCTCGATCCAGACTGGTTCTCGTAGTCAACTGGCCCGTCAAAGCGTCCAAGGCAAAGGTTTTCGGATAGTCTGTAGAAACGCTAGGATGTAAGCTATACGCTACGCTACCGTTGGTACCCTGATCATTATCCACGGCTGACAACGTTGCTACCAAACTGTGGGCTGGTGTATTCTCAGATATTGTTACCTCTACGATATTTTGCAAGAACTTCGGCGCTTCGTCGTTCTCGTCCAGAATAGTAATCCTCAGATGTGTCGACGCATACTTCGGATTCGGTCCACCATCCCTTGCTGTTACACGCAGTTCTACGTTACCTTGAACTTCTCTGTCCAATTGAGCGACGGTGGAGACCAAACCCGTCACCTGGTCGATCGCGAACCATCCATGTTCATTCCCAGAATCAAAGTCATAATAAATCCTCGCATTAAGGCCAGAATCGGCATCAGTTGCAGAAATGCTGGCCACAAAACTACCGATTGGCGCCAATTCAGATAATACCGCCGAATACTCGCTCTGCTGAAAGACTGGTTCGTGGTCATTGACGTCGTTCACGTGAATAACGAGATACGCCGTCGCTGAACGCGGCGGCGTACCTTTGTCTGAAGCTACAATCGTGAGATTGTATTTCGGTATTTCTTCGCGATCCAATCGTCCGTTCACGCGAACTATATGAAAGCTCTGCGTATTATGGCCAAGGCGAAAAGGACCCTGTTCATTACCTGCTCGTATCTCTACGGTGGTTTCGCCATTCAAGCCCTCATCATTATCGATGATGTCGACAGCCGCGACAATGCTGTCCTTCGCCGCGTTCTCGTCGACGGTAGCAAAACCCGCCGTGTTTGGGAAATAAGTGAACTTGATCTCTGGATCGTGGTCGTTTGCGTCAAGGAGGTTGACCGTGACGTATGTTCGACCGTCTTGCCTTGGAGAACCGTGATCGCGGGCGAAAACCGTTATAACGCAACTCTTGGGGCAGCCACCACCAGGGGATCGTGCCACGGTGCAGCTTTGTTGAGGACAATCCAGCATTTCAGCGGTCACGATTGTACCGGTCTCTGGGTCGATGGTGAATTGTCGTTCTGTGTCCGGTAAATAGTACGTCAGTTTCGCGTTGTCATCTGTATCTTTGTCAATGGCTCGTACCGTTAAAACTTTGGTACCCACCGGCGCGCTTTCGTTCAACGCCACTACATAATCGCTCTGCTGAAATATAGGAGGGTTGTCATTCACGTCCAAGACAGTCACATTCACCAAAAGATAACCTAACCTTGGCGGTCTCCCTCTGTCTCTCGCGCATATATTCAGAAAGTAAAACTCTACTTGCTCCCTGTCAAGCTTTCCAGTAGTTTCCAGGTGTAAATACGATGTTTCCCCAGTCGGGTTTTTAGTAACAGATAGGCGAAACTTGCCATCGGCATTGCCATCGACGATGAAGTAGTCGTCAACCACGCCATTCTCCGGCGTGTCTCTGTCAGTTGCCGCGTCCAGCAACAACTTTGTGCCTGCTGCCGCGGACTCGGAAAAACTGACCGCTATGTTAGATTCAGGGAATTCTGGACTGTTGTCATTGATGTCCAATACCAGAATCCGCACTTCAATGGGGTAGGTCGGCTGACTCGAGAGTACTACGAGATCGAACCTATCACTGCTCAAGGATTCGCGATCCAACACCATAGTAGTCCTTATTTCCCCAGTGACAGGATCTAGAGTGAATTCCTGAGGCGGTTCGTTGAACCTATAGGTGAAGTCACGCTTTGCCGGTATCGCGCCAACGAGCGTACCTTTCGGTTCGCCCTCTTTGACCTCCAACTGTACTCTAGTATCGACGGCTCTGCTCTGCATAGCCAAGCCCATGCCGGAGCTGTCCTGCGGCAACATAGGCGATCTTCTCGGCACCAGCCTCGTTGCCACCTTCTGAGCCGCGTTTTTCGCGATATTTTCCCCGCTGCCGCCATGTTGGCCCGCCGAGAGGAGTCCCAGGACCAGCGCGGACAGAACGTACCTGTTCACGGGCATCTCTTACAACCCTTCCCTTCTGTACTTCCGCGTGTGTCGAAGCGAGCAGCGGAAGCTACCTGTCACAGGTCTTCCTCATTGTCGCGCACTTGCCGCTGCGTCCTTGTGCCGACGTTACGTCGCAGACTTCATTTTGACGATAGGTGACAACCACTATTCTTCCAGTAGGAGGACCGGGACAAGCTCATCGGGGAGCATCGCGGCCACCTCGCAATGAGATCGGCAAAGCTCTCAAGTTGCGCACGCGGAATTCGAGTAAACACGAACCGCGGGAATTCTCGGGGCGGGAGCACTGACCGATGAAGCCGCACCTCGTGGTACGCAAGATGTTCAAGCCTCGACGAAGACTTTCCGACAGTGGAGCGATTGTTACGAAGTGACGTTGCAGACGAAGGTAAACAATGCGTGTGTTGAGCTTCCGGCATGTGTGCGCTTCGCGCTGTTGCACTTTCCCACCTTCCCCGGACCTGCTAATTATATTGGACGGTGAGGAAGTTGGGGTAACCAAACGTCAAGAACTTGACTGATTTGTTTTCTCCTTCGACTGACAGATTCTCTTATGCCCAGACGCTGACAGAGCTTGATATCAAGACCCATTCACCGGCGTACAAGTCGAGTCGTGAAACTCACCGAATGACGTTCTGGACGATCGTGTAACAAGAGCACCATACGAACATTCCCTTCGCAATATCACTTTCCAAAAGCACGAAAACGGCCGACGGTATTTGCCGATGCATCGACTCCGTATCAGCAGGATTCGCGGTCGAAATGCGGTTCGCCGAGCGGCACGCGATCCACGAACATCTGTACGCAAGGAATGTAATAACAAAACACACCAACACAATCACAGGGATTTTGAGTCCCGTCGTTTCGCGACACGGTGTGTGTGTTTATTTCGCGGGGCAGACGGGAGGGGATGAACGACACACGGTGGCTCGATTTTCGCGAGCGCTTGCATCCGTCGATACGGCGTATTTTCGAAAAAACGTGGCCTCGACGCCAAAGGTGATGAAAAAAATCACCTTTCCTCCCGACTGACTCGACTCGACTAACCGCTGCCGGTCCCAGAACGCGGATCGCTGCCACAGAGAGCATTCTTGGGGCTGGATGCGAACGCTATCCCTCTCCGACACGTAAGGCCCGACGGCCGCCTCTCTTTCTCCCTCCCGTTTCCTTGTTAAGCTGCCGCACGGCCCAGTCGCTCCCTCTCTGTCGTTCGCTCGGGGCCTCACCCCCCTGCCCGAGCTAAGCCAGCCAGCTTCGTCGCCCCTCCCGCCTCGCCGACTCGCACATCTCGCCATCGTCCTGCGCCGAGATATTCTACCTTTTGCCCTCGAGGAACGAGCAATGTGGCGGCTCAGGTATGCAAGATGGCCGCTCGCCTGAGAGCCGGCTCTCCATGTACGGGAGGAAGAAGGAAGGCGAGACAAAGACGGAGACTGACGAAGAGAGAGAAAGAGACGGGAAACGAGAGATGAATAATGCGCGGGGGAGGAGGGGCGCTCGTGGGATACCACGGGGGGGACGGCGGGCGGGCGGGGGAATAGAGGAGGGGGGATTTTGGATTGGAAGGAGCCCACGTCGTAAAGTCTTTCGTTGTCCTGGCTTGACTCCACCGTGGCTGCTGGCGGCGGCAGTTCGCGCTATTGCTTCTGTTACCGCGTCCGTCGGGATACAGCTTTTGTGACTAATCCAGCCGTCGCGGCTGTTCCTCTTCCTTCTAATCTGCGCCAATCGCGAGCCGCAGGAAACGCGTTTGGGAATAGGAACTCGACGCGATAAAAGAATCTGCTCCCCATATGACATTTGCATTTTTTCCAACATCATCCCCGCACGCGACTAACCACCCCCGCGACCCTCTCTTCCTCGACCTTGCGCTGATAATCGACTAGAATTTTCGAGGAAAACTTGGCAAATAAAGTCATTCGTTGCCGATAACGATCATACCGGTTGATTTATGGAGCATTAAAAATTGATTACGGCTGCTCGCACGCATTCCCTGACACCTCTCGTGGCTTAACCTGACCAGTGCAAATGATTTCGTGATTACATGAGAGATACCGGTCGAACGTTTCTTACACTATGTTTTACCATCAATACCTCGCACGAGCTGCTAAAGTAAATGATTTAATTGTAGAAAAATCAGTCAATGCACAGAACCGGCCACCTTTGAACGAACGGTAACGAACGACAGTTGGCAACGTTTGCAATATCACAATGAAAGTTTAGCAAAACGCGTGTCCGATTATTTTCAGGCGGACACACGTTGCGCGATTTATGCTCTTTCTTGTCACGCTCCGAGAGAAATAAATTTTTCGGGTGACGGGGAATTAAAATGTGACTGACTGCACTTTGACGTAGATGGCTCGATAAGTCAATTAATTACACGTTTATGAACAACGGTTGCGCAACGGATTATTGATTTCCAGCGCGTTGCACAACAGATTTTTATATTTATTTATATATTAACTGCTGCCTAATGCAGCTTGTCCGTCGTTGGTTCAGCGCGTAATGCGATGTTACGTAACAGGCTGT
>JABFPT010003933.1:0-12958 GCA_022817245.1 Nixonia krombeini
TATGCGTATATTTAACATATATTCATATTAGTATTAAATTTCAAAAAATGATATATTATACTTTATATAATAATAAATAATTAAACTGAGTAATAAAATAGTTTTTTTTGTTGTTTTTTATAATTTTTTATGTTGTTCAGAATTTTTCTGTATGAAATTATATCTAACATATTTTCATTTGTTTTTTTGTAACAATTGTCAGTAGAAATGTTTAAGATATTAGGTGACAATATAAATGTACTATTTATTCTAATTTTTTAATATACTTTTCAGAAACGATCTAAGGAAAGGAAGTTTATTAACTCAGACATATAATCATCATCATGCCCAGCACAAAGAAGCATCGTTCAGCAAGAACAAAATCACGTGATACGGACACAGATGATGTTACTCTTATAATTGATTTCAATAAGAAAGCTACAATAGAAGTGAAACGCATGAAGAGTGATTGGGAATCATATTTACGGAATTACGAAGACCGACTTGATATGTCACTTATGAAGATTGCACATGAAATTCAAGCAATGAAATTAAAAGACATTTTGATATTGGAAAGATCTGATTCTTTGAAAGATGATGATCAGGATAAGGTAGATGAAGATAAAGAATATGAAGAAGACAGTGCAGATGCCTCATCACCTCAATTACCACGCAAAGGACGCTCAAAAAGGCGCATAACGTCGGACGACGGATATGGTACTGCAACCACTGAAAAAACAAATCGAAAAGTAAAGAAAACTGTCTCGAAATTGCAGAGCGCTACAAAGATTAAGTTCACGGGTACAGCCAAGCGAACGAGTGCTAGATTGACAAAGAAAAATCTTCCGAGTACAGCGAATCTTTACGCCCATACACCAAGAAACCAACCAGTGAGACAATTTGAGCCCATCACTCCAAAAATTTGTCCAAACACGCCAATAAATGTATTACGCCGACCTCGGAATGGCGAAACGGTACTCAGTATGGAGGGAAGTCCTCTTTTGGTTTCTACAACCTTAAGAGAAGAAAATGTTGCCAATATAAACCTACCCTTAAATAACGGAACTGTTATATCGTTACTGCCCAATGGAGATTTGAGGCAATCGTTGATACCAAACTTGAGCCCGAGTACTATCAACCAACTTAAGACTTTGAAAGGGTATTTGGAAAAATTTATACCTCAGTGATTCAAACCTACGGGTTGATGGACACCATATTGTATTTGCGAATTCTACTACTTTACAATTGAGTTTTTTCTACCTGTTTATATTATTGCTTTTTGTGCTTAAATTCATATGCAGGTAATTCAAAAGTGTGCCATGTAAAAATGATAAGTTATGCGGTTTCGTGGCGTATGCCTATTGTTGTTTTGGATTCTCGTATTGTCGTAATAAGTGAAGTAAACGAAATTTATTTTATGACAGAAAAGCAATTTTAATAAACTTCTCAAAATACACGAATTTTAAGGTCATTGATTTTCCAAAGTTATTTTGTTAAACGTGTTTCTATGTGATCTTGTTCATCATATAACAAAAGAGCAAATTAATATCAGAGCTTCATTTTTTCTGTATCGCTTAGGTGAAATGTGTATTTATACATAAATTTATACATAAACAATGAAATTGTACTGGGTTAATAACATTATTTTCTTTATTGATACGAGAAAGTTACCAGCTGTCGATTATTTGGGCTAAGTAGGAAAGTTCCGCGAGTTTGATAGTAGATGGTTGGCACAAGAAGTTCCCGCCATTATGCGACGCCAGGTCGGTTATTAAAGCGCAATTCTTTAAATATTGATTGAAAGTAGGTTGAAGTAGAGAAAGCGGTAGCAGGGATAGAGGGGACACGGCGAAGGAGGCGACGGAGGCTGGCGAACGAGCGGAATGAGATAAAACGAGAAGGTGAACGAAGAGAGGGCGACTTTCTATTATATATGATGGGCGCGGTCGCACTATATGGATTTTTTCTACCATTATAAATGCACGACATTCTGTGTGTTAATTTTTAACGAAGGCTCTTTGAGAGAACTGTAAAAATTTTATTGTATCGTGAGAGCGACTCGCTTTCTCATAGAGAGCTCAATTTACAAAATTACGGGTAGCCGTACCAGATGTATCCAGATCTTTACATTTACATGTGATAGCAGTCGTTTGAGATTTCTGGAATTAGGAAGAATAAAGGAATATGTTACATTCAGATGCATGTTCACTGCAATTATTTTTATATTCTCCTGTCAGTACTTTAAGTTTGTGTATTTGCATATGCATCCTTTACTCATTTAGACAATTACTAGTGAAAAGTTCTTGCCTCTTGTTTTCAATTTCTGTAATGCCCTTTAAAATTAATTAAATGTTTTGATTGGTAAATAAATGGAAATATCTTTAGTAATTTAGCAGAACGAGTCTTGATTCTTATTTGAAATGATTGTACAATACCATCTAAGTAATTCCAAGCTTAATTTTTAATTAAGCTACATTGGGATAACATGCATTCAATAACGATTAATTCTTTGCGCATTTTATATCTATGAGATATAATATTGGAAAATACTATTATTCATATATTATATATAATATACTAATATTACATAACGTATAATACAGTACATTAGTCAAATATTACAAAAGTTACTGTTTAAACGTTTTCTAAATTTATTTTGCATTATTGAAAAAATGTAATTAATTTTAATAAATTTTGAAAAGATAATTTTCAGTTCATTGTCAAATTTCACGAAATTGCGATAGCATCTGATAATAATAGGTAAAACGTTTCTTTACAATTCTCATAAAATAAAGTGCTGTAAATTATTTTGCGCAACATACTTCAATAATACAAATTTCTCATAAAATAAAAACAACAGCCTCGCAAGAATTAAAAGCGACACATTTACTGCGTCAATTGCAAGATGTTTCCTCGTTCGTCAAAGTGCTTAAGAGCAGCCGTTTGCTCCGGCATTTCTCGCTTTTGTTTCGCCTTTGACACGAATGACCGCCACTGTTATAACTTCTTCGCCCCATCAGGCGAAACAGCTCGCAGCCCTCTTTTGCGCGGTCCTGCTTTTTCGAGCCGGCGAGAGGGAGCCTATGGATTTTTTTTTCGCCCACCCTCGCCACGCATACACAATCAACAACCCTGGCTTTCACCCCTGAAAAATCCAACCACCAATTTGTACACCGCGACTGTTTAATTGCGATATCCAGCATGTTACTCCTCGTCCCGGACACTCGTTTTTTCCCGCTTCTTTTTTTTTTGCCCCAGCGTCTCTTCCTCCACCTCGGCACCAGGATAGATACGCTGCCTGCCCCTTACCGCCGGTCGTTAATCTTCCGACATTCTTACCGCGGGACACGGCTACTTCGGAATAACAATGAGCTTAATCCCAAAGGCTCGCGTTAATTTTCCACATTAATTTTTTCCTCGTCCTGGCTTTTCTCGCGTCGAACGTCGATATCCCGAGACTTTCCAACGTTTTTCATAATTCAGCTCTTGACTCCGCGACTTTTTCTTTTTATGTGCAAACACTCGTAGACGCATTTTCGCATAGGAAAACCGGATAATGAAGAAGGTAATTTGGCACGAGTATCGCACTGATTTAAGTGAACAAATTATTCGAATTATTTCATAGGAGTTGAAATATCGTTTGTTGCTATTAAGTAATGTTTACTAACAAGGTTTAATGCCGATGAAAAATTGAATTCGTGAAATGTTTCGAAAGCCGAATAATTAAATATTCGGCATATTAAGTTGTCATTTTTCGAGAACGTGATAACGTTTTGACATCAATTTTGTGTTATTCGGAAACCGTTCAAAGAATTAAATTCGCCATAGTTTCCATTGCAGGGGAAAGTTGTCTGAAAAAGGGGTTAATTTCCTGAAACGAGGTACCCTTGTCCGGGTAAGCAACGAATGCTGTCATCCCGTGCGCACATTTACATAACTTCATTGATAAACGCGGGCGGACATTTTCTGCACTTCCGAGCAACGTGGTAGATATTATGTAAAGTATGTACGCATTTATAACCAAAATAAGCGATTTCCATGCGTTAATGGTCTTAAGATATTGTTGTTTGCCAAACCGTGAAAATCGTTTGTTCAGCATTACGATGTTCTTGAAAAATTATTCGAGTAGAATAATCAGAATATTTTGGTTTTTTTTTTGTTATTCGTATTATCATTTTTATTGATTCAGTAAATTATGCCTGTACGTGTTTCGTTGAGAGTCACTGGCGAACCACCCATGACTGTGTGCGATACGCAGCATATTTTATCAGGATTAAGTATATGTTTCGATTAAAATATGTATAACGATTAAAACAGCCATACTTCGAATATTATAGTATATTTATTGCACAATCAAAGAAAATTTGTATTCAAAATCATTATTTTCAATGACGGATTAAAGGTATTACATGATTATTGCCATTTGCTAATATATTTTTACTATGACAATACTGAAATAAGTAAGATCAGAGCTGCGATGCAAGAGTACTAATAAGTTAAGGGAAAAACTAACATTTGTAAGATCGTACTACGAAGTCGGAAAACCCATTTGAAAAACTCGAAAAATTGTTTCAGTTATCAGCCGTCGTATTTTTTGTTGGTGCGACAATATAGTCCTTCAAAATGTAAATCGATGATGTCATCTGAAAAAAATATCGTCTTTAAATTTTTTAAATATCGTGTTTGCGTATCGGTGAAATAACTGTCATTACGCGTAATTTTACCATTAACGAAATGCTCAATTACTACGATTGATAACATTCCGAGTGTCGTCCGTATAATTGCACGCTCAGTTTCCCTCGCAGATTCATCCGCCGCTGTGGTTTGCAACCGGGGTCTAATTACGACATCGGGCTTTTTTACCAGCGGCCGCGGCGATTACCACGGCGGGCACTTTTTTAAAACTCACCCCTCACATCCCAAGCGTCGTCGGTAACTAGACGAATTTTTTGCGCGGTATTTTCCGCACGCCCGGTAATTATGTGGGCGCGGCAGACCAAACAAGGGGCTGCATTGGAAAGAAAACTGCGCGAAAAAAAGTCGCTTACCATATTTAAATCCCGCTGAGAGAAAGGGGTCGGGTACCCCGCGCGGGAACTGCGCCGCGAGGGCGCGTGCGCCCGACAATGCTCGTGTTTGCACACCCGAAAATTGCCCGGCGAAAAAAACTCGCGCGCAAAAAATTCGGCGGGCAAAAAAAGAGCCTGAATAGCCGCGTCACGCGTTGCTCGATGCTAATCGCGCGACACGCGGAACAAAGTGTCGTCATTAATTTCGCGTGTGCTTGACTGTTAATGGCCCGACTTACGACGCATTTATAACAATCTCGATTATTAGCGACTTTCTTCACGGCGGTATAAATGTATTTAACGAGCAGCGTTAGTTTTCATTAAAGAAACGTGTATAGTAAAAGATTCCGGTCAATTTTCTTATCACACGTTTGTATATTCGAAATCTATATGTTTCATGAGCGTGAGAAAAATGTCATTAACGTCATTAATGTCGTTAATCATTGAGAAATATGACGCGACCGTTGATTAAATATGCAAAGTATTAAACGCTTTGCTTCGCTCAAGTGCTAAATTGCAGAATTAATTCCACTCGGCGTTTCCAACATTTTTGTGAAAATGCAGAGACGTGGAAAGAGTACCCCTGAGCTTCGTACGCGCTTTGTCCCCGCCATTTTCCGAAAGCGGAACTAATAGTTTTTTTTTTTTAATCGATGCCCCGCGGTGCCTGATGGGATCCTGCTATTATGATTACGATTTTCTATTGGCTGCCGAGGACGTGCTACTCGCATGAAACACACGTGGATGCGGATACACGAACCGAACGAATTGAACGAACCGTTCGATAGTCATCGAGGACTGACAGATGTTTCCCATTTTTTGCCTCTCGACGAAGAATGCCGTTATTTCGCAAAAAAAAAAGACCTACGAACCGAACGACTTGCGTGTTCGGAAAACGTTACGCTTTCCGTTGCGGGAACGTTAAGTCTTGTAATGTGTATCGTACTTTGATTAAAACGTACAGAGAGGTTAATTGATTAATCAAAGTACACAATTAAACATTGTTTCATTATTTGTCAAATGTACCGTGCAATTAAAGCGAATGGGAGGAATTAGTGAAAGTACAGTTTCGTATCGCGGGAGCTTTCCGGAGACGTTAAATGAAACGCTTTATCTTTATCGCGATCCAAAAAGCGAAGATCCGAATGGCCGATTTCGGATGGTTCAAGCGGATTCGTCGGAAGAACGAAAGGACGCGTGTCTGTGCGCTGACGCGTCTCTGTGTCCGTTTGCGGTACGTGTACGTGTAGTATAATGGTTGCGCTCGTAATGGCCGGCAATTTTTTAGAACGGAGATTACGAGGCCGACATACGGGCTGGTCATTTTTGGCGGGATCACCTTGTAATCCGGAGCGATACACTTTGATAGGAGAGGCGACTTTGCCCTGAAAGCGGAGGAGCAAAAAATGCTGGAAAAGCCCGTAATCCGGGATGGACAGGAATAACGAGTGTTTGATGACGAGGCCGCGTATAGGCTTCGTGAAATCAAACCGTGCCTCGGCCGAGCCGGCAGCAGCTACGCGAGAGAATAAAAAAAAAACGTTGCGGGGCACGCGCTCGGGGTACCATTTCCGACCCTCCGCCACTCGCTAGTGATGGATATGAATGACCGAGTTTTGTGCCGGGTTCGCTCAAATTGTGAAGAGAGGAAGGAAATGTTGGGGAAACGCGATGTTTCACACTACTCGTTTTAACATTCACTGTTTTTCTTATTCGTCATAATATGGCGCTGTTTAAAGTATGTTTTGTAAAACGGAAGACTTCTCTGATCAATTAATCAGATGTAATAATTAAAACCGAATGTTAATGTGAGTTATAATTGGTGTAATTAGTGCGAATGTTACGCAAGTCAATATTCATTTAAATCGAGAGTATTCATTTTGTATTCGTCACTTGCAATTGCGCAATAATTAATTGACGAGTTTCAAATATTGTGCCAATCGTAATTTAACGGATTACTAATTTTATACGTTTTAATTATTTCTTAGTTTTGAATAAAGTCGGAGAAGACGTTTGTAAATCCGAGTAGAATTCAAGCTCGAATCTTTCACTACCGGCAGAAAGATGACCCCCTTCGGTTTTTATACAAGGGTTTTCCGAGGGGAGACTTTTTTATAATAGGGTCTCTCGTGCGCCCGTGGGGTAGAGGCTTTTTTTACCGAACAGCATCTGTACCCCTGGCAGCGAGGAACGCGAAAAATTTTCGGTGAGCCAGTCATTCACCTGGCCCACCTCGAAGCGGAGCGATCTCGCCTACCTCCGCGACTCGCTTTCGTTTCGCGGTGGCCCGCGAGTTTTCTTTTCCTCACTGCGCGGAAAAATGGGAGGCCGAGCAAGTGACAGTGATCTCCACGTGACCACTCGAGGAAAGTATCGTTGCCGCTGGTATTAATCGTGACAAATAAACCGAATAACTTATACCGGTAAATAATACTCTACCGATGCGTATAATTATTTTAACGAATATCTACGACTATTCGTAAGGTAAATCCAACGTTTCTTTTTTACTTTCCGAATCTAACGACTCGTCCTTCGTCCGAACATCCTTATCTTATAACTTTTTGCAAAGTTGTTTGCGCGTCGAGCAATCTGACAATCACAGCTTCTCCTTCTCTTTCCATCTCACTTGCTTTCGTCTCATCTCGTCATACGTTTCTCTTTTTCTATTTCTCTACACTCGACTCCTCGTTTTTCCCGCTCTTTAAGCCGACTTGGATAACGAAACGAGGATGTCACCCGGCTAATTTTCCGTAATTTTTCAAAACTCTCCCCGCCCTTTTGTCCCTTCCTCACCCCCTTCTCTGGTACTCGGCCCTCCTCGAAGACTCTCTGACTCGTCGACACTTATCACGCTCCTGCTCGCAAAAGGAAAAGATAAATAATCCCTCGTGGCCGAAAGAAAGAGAGACAGAGGGAGAGAGAGAAGAATCGTGAAATTGCCGAAACGAAGAAATACTGGGAAATTCGTAATTAAATCGGTCGCCGTTACACCGTGGTGTTCCAAATTCGCGTGTTGCCACTTGACGCCGTTGCGCTCTCACGATACGGAGTCGCGAAATGAGATTCTTGATTACCCGTGAGCTACGCACTCGCAGACATTTCATACTTTAAAATTGACGACTTTTTGTTGCTTTTAGTCGCGCGCGCCCAGGGTACAAACGTTATGGTGTAATGGAGGGTATCTCGCGTTGCAAAACACTGGAGCAACCTGAGTTTCCCCACACCACCCACCGAACTCCGCCACCCCGCTGACTATCTACCTAACACGCCCCTGTTCTCTTTTCCACGGTGTTGAAAATAATATCTATCTCGGGCGCGAGAGAAGAAACGAGGGAAAATACGAGCAGGAAACCCAGAGGAAACGATCTACTTGATACCCCGGTTGTGTATTTTTAGAACGAAAAAATGTTTCACTTCGCCATCGCGATACGAGCGACACGCGTCGATTATTAAACGGAAATGCAGTTGAAAGAGAGGCGATCTGTCGCGGGTTTTCTTTTCTCATCGAAAAACTGTTACCTTCGCGAAGAGTAAATTAGGTTGCAAAAAAGCGCGAGGCGCGGTTTACCTTTCTCTCCAGCGGTCAGTTTGTTTGGGGGTAGGAGGGGGTGATAAGTAGCTTGGATGTGACGTCATGCATTAGAAGAAAAAGCTAAGAAAATGATGCACACTTTACAGCATCGAGCGAATACAAGCGGGCACCATTTTGTCCTGGGGTGGGAGGGTGGTGGGGGGGTTACCGTACGTCCACCCTTGAAAATGTATGCGTTGCGGGATGCGCGTGTGTTCGCGTTCGTACGTGCACGGGCGCGAGACTCGCGCAGAGGGTCGAGGTTTTGGCGGAAGGGATGCTGAGATAGGCGAGTGCGCAAACGCAGTTGGCGAGATATTGATAAAAATACGCGAAGGTCCACCCTCTGTCACCCCTGCGGCCCTACGCGGCCGCCGAACGTTCTCTCCCCTCCCTCGCCGTCCCCCGCCACCCCACCACTACACGCCGACATCCGAGGATATATTCTTATGTCGACGGCCACCATCCCGGCTCCTTATTATGCGTATTAACATAATTATTAATATTTTCCAGCGGAAATTTCATTTGCTGCTCAAGTGAGCGGCAACCGACAGCCAATGAGGCTACTTTTGATCGGAGGGACGCGACCGGTGATTATGAAATGATGGCGGTTAATTATAAAATCGGGGCACGCGGCGGAAAAAATGTGTTAATGGATCGTGATGAATTTGACATTTTTTTTTGAATAATTGCGAAATCTTATATTAGCCATTATGACGGTTTTAATTTACGTGGTTGAGAAATGCATTTGCATTTCTCAATGCATAGAAAACGTGAATTTTTTTTTTTAATAGAAATGTATGCATTTCGGGGCATACTAAATTCAGATCAGTAACTTTAAAAATATCACAATTATAACACTTAATGCAAATTATTTTGATTCTATTCACTTTTAATGCAACATTAGCACAAAATTTACTATAAAAGTAATTGTATAACTTGTAATAAAAAGGTAGGACAACAAAATTACATTTATTTTATTGACATTACCATTGTTAACATTGATTTAACTTTATTTGAAGTAAATACTCTCAATATTATACTTCAAAATTATTACATTGTATGACAATTTTATAAAAGTAGTTTTTTTAAATGTCTTACAAGATTTTAATAATTTTGATAAAAACATTTTTTTGACCACTGTTACATACCATATAAGGGTGCATGAAAGATAGGAAATTTTTGGACAGCATTTTTCAATGTTAAGTAGTACAAATGCGTTTAAGTATCAGTATCTTTCATAAGTTTGACAAATGTTCCCTTACTTTATTTATATTGTGATCATAATCATGATAATTTTCTACGGCTTTTTTATCATCTCGGAAAACTTCATTTGTGAGAAATGGTCGACTGATTTATTACCATATCAGTATTTTTAAATTCTTTTACAAAATGCAAAGCATCATTTTATTTGTGCTATATATATTTGCTATTTACGTACATTATATTTATTTGTTTATTATTTACATAGCATGTCATATATTTCGACACGGTTTACCACCGTATATTAAAATATATGATAAATATATATTAAAATATATGTATGTTAATATTGTAAAGTGCTTGTTTACAATATTCTGTATATCGGCGAGCCACCATATTTTTCCCACTGTGAAACTGAAAGCCGCGTCAAATTTATTGATCATAATGAACTTATCTAAACTTGAAAGCCGGGTTGGGGTTGAGAAAGCAAGGAATTAAGCCGGAGTAGGGATGAAAGTATTAGAAAGGACGTGGGGGAGGTAGATTTCTTTCTCCTCGATCGCAGGGCGTATCCCCTTTTGAGGTTGACGCTGCCTCTCGACAACTTTTTTTCAGCAATTGCAGTGAATTCCCTTTTCCTCTCCTTTTCATCGACGCGCAAAGTCGTTTCAGCTCGGGTGGAAACAACGAGCTACGAAACTTGCAATTAAAATGTTCTGGCTCGAGTGCTCCACTTTTGGAACGCTCGGCGCGGCGAAGGGCGGAAGGAAATCGGAGACTACTGGATCAAAGGAGATATTTCATTAGACCGGCTAATCCTTTTACATGGCTGTTTAGGCGGAATTTCGCCGCGTGCCCACCGTTAGGAAGAAGCCGTCTCGATTCTCCAAATCCGGAACGTAAATTCATTGAGAATTCTTACCAAAACTATGTAACCTATGCCAGGATGTTCTTGTTCTCGGGTATCAATTACGCGAACTGTATTACAGTTATAATGCGTTGAGAAAGAGGACATTTTGTGCGTAAGGAGCTGAAGAAAATGTCGATTGAAATCTTCTGTTCAAGGATTATTCATAGAGGAGATATCGAACTTTAAAGTTGACAGGTCACGAGTCCTACTCAAGTTTTCCTAAAGTCTCGAGACTCGTGCGAAACTCAAGTGAGGCTTGAGCGGGACTCGAGCGGGACTCCTGATTTTGGTCAGCTTTGAAATTCAATATCTCCTCGACGAGTCAACGGAATCGAACAATTCAAACCGCGTTATATTCAGTCTTTTTATCCGCGTTTAATAAACGTACTCGATATACGAAACGCGATAGATCGTAATTAACATTCAACGTACACTAATTACTTATGCACGACGCGGTTCGTTATTGAGATTTAAAGTTTGACCGGAAAGACGTTAGGGGAAACGTGGTATCTCGATTTTATCAAGTGGCGTGGCGCTGGAGGGGTAGGTGAGTGGGGGTGGGGAGGTCAGAACTCGATCGAGGAAAATTATATTTTTTGTCGTCAGGACACGTTCTCGCATCCTGGACTTCCACATCCCCAGGGTATTTAAAGACTCTTCCGTCCACCTTCGCGGGAGGATGAGGACATGACGGTAATCCTCGTAGCTGGCGCACATGCCGAGCACTCGGCGTGTCGCACGAGGCACGCACACGCGCAACGGCGAAACCGAAAAACCACGATCAAGTAGGATTACAGACGAGCAATATGCCGCGTCTCCTTTCACCAGGGCTGCTTTTTTTGTCCATCCAGCGTGTTCCCGAGTCTTGCCATCTTCCTCGACCCTCGTCTTTTCTTTTCATATATCGGTGTAACCGCATACACACGGTTGCGTCGATGTTCGTATACGCGCTCATGCATAAACATACACATTTGACACCGGAAGGCCGCGCGCGCACCGCAATGGCCGTTATCTGCGGAAAAATAGTCCTGGAGGAGAATTTGTCGCGTAGGCGTAACGGGAGAGTGCCTTTACAGTTTGCGGCTAAATATTGATCAGGGCGTATTTAACGATGTTCCGCTGATGAGAGTCGATGCCGCGTGGGAAATCTTCGTTAGCGATCTTTTTCCGCACTCGAGCGATCGGAGTCTTATCCGATGATGGATATATTTGGGTATTTGTGGATGTGATAGCAATGGAATTAGACAAAATGAGCTAAATCGGTTTGGAAACGCGTTATTATCGAGTCGATCGAAGGCTTTAGCGAATCGTGATTAATAAATAACTGCTAATCGTGGATTTCGACTTTGTAAGCTTAAAGTAGAACTGCGAAAACTACTTTATATTTTTTTTATAAACATCTACGTAGGCTTTTCATTTTCACGCAAGCACGTTTTCGTAGTGCAACCTTATAATGGAATATTTCACCGTACCGATCATTGATAACGCAACGTATGCGGGGTATTTTTTGCAAAAAATGTTTATTCCGAGAGCAGACGTGGAATATATAACGGTTAACGAACGCATAAAGCTCGTTGTCGATTCTATGAGCTTTCACAACGCTCGATAGTAAAATGCGGGTAATTGCAAAATGGTATCTCTCCCTGCAACCTCATCCTCATCGTATTCTAATGTATCGATCATTTATTTGTCGACGTAGTCTCCTTACCGGGTGAATTGAACGCTCGCGGTTAACCGTTGGAAAAGAGCGAGAACAGTACGCGGAGTAGCGCATTTGCGCAGGGATGGCATTAAGCTCGGGAGTAGATGCGGGAGGGCGAGATGTGGCAAAGTCCCTCGGAAGTAACGGGTGAAGTTGCAGGCGAAAACTTATTAGAAAGCGGACTAGAAGGAGGTCGTCGGTGTGGGTTGCGCGTGAGGCGTCGAGGAAGAGACTCGAACCTAGAGAAGTGCCGCTAAAGTGACGAGGTAAGAGGAGGAGAAGGGTGAGGGTAAAGGGGGAGGGGGATGTGGAAGAAGAGGCAGAGGGGGGGGGGAGATGAGGAAAAAAGAAGAGAGACGGGGGAGGGGGGGAGGGCGGAAAGGGTTGGCGGGCGGGAGGAGGGGGTTATTGCGGGGGGTATTCGCGGGGCAAAAGTCCGAGGGCCATTTTTCCCCAAATATATTTATAAGAGAGGGACCGAGCTGCGCCATGGTAACAACCACCCATACCCCCCTTCCTCCCTT